>JARHVA010003417.1:10000-55000 GCA_037957365.1 Torreya grandis | reverse complement strand
TTATCATGTTTCCTTCAAATTCTCTCTCAATATAGAGACAAGATGTTGCCTTCAAATTTTATCTTGTCAAGAGACTTATTTGACACATGTCATCTCACCATGCATAGCCTCAACTCTGACCTTAACATTAATGACATCTAACACTTTGACATTAAAGAAAATAACAATTCTTCAACACCAATAATAGGAATATACCTCAAAATTTCCCCCCTTTGTCATTGATGATAAAAACTCTAACATGGTAGATCATTCTCATCTCTTCAAAATGGATTGTCTTCAATACTTTGTCTTTTTCTAAAATAGGAACTTTCTCCCCCTTAGACATTAATGACAAAGGGTCATCTTATTGACAACTATATGATCCTTGGAAATGAAACAATGCACCTTTTATTTTCAAACAAACTTAACACATATTAGGATTACATATCTAATCTTGGAGAATGATTGGCTCCACTTATCTCCATGAGAAATTTAGACATTATCAAGACTCTAACTTTGTTTATTCAAGTCATCATACAAAAATTTTGTGACCTGTCTCTTATGATCACACTAGAAGTAGACTTTTGATTGAACCTTGAAATTAAAAATTACCAAAGAACACAAAACTTCCCCTATGACCAAACAACCTTCATGCTTCTTGCTTACTAGTTGAGTGCCTCCATGAAGCCTAATGGATTCACCTTTTCTCTAGGGAAATAAAACAACATAAACTTAGGATATTCCTAGATCTTCATGTTTTTACTAGACTAAAATTCATTCATAATCCTATTAGGCTTGAATAGTCCTTTTGGCTTGACCTCTTCAATCTTTTCTTGAAAAATATTTTGGCTTAGTCTTATTGGTGTAAGTTTTATGCACACCACAACCATAATGAGGTATCCTCTAATGTTTTAGGATCTCAATGAAGGTAAACTCCACTCCAAGGCATGATTTTTAGGTATGCAATTTATTTCAATCTATTGATGGAATAGTACATAAGGCATGAAGGTTATTGACAAGGTTTTTTGATGGAGGTATGGTTTCTAATAGGGGTAGAGAATCTCTATGTGAGTTGGATGGGTGGATGGTTAGTAATCTAGAGTGGGTAAATCTCAAAACAAACTCAAAAAAGGAGGGAAGGGTAAGGTAGAAAAGAAAGCTTCTTTGGTTTTTAGGAACTACTTCCCTGATTGGTTTCTTAAAAGGACAAGTGCTATCAAAACCTATGCCTATTATTAGTAGTAATTGAACACACATAGTCAGACATGGCTAAGAAGTTTAAGGAAATAATTATGCAAGAAATTCATAAGGCTCAGATAAAAGTTTCTTCTTTTAGGGAAGCTATTACACACCCTTAATTAGGAGATTATGCCTTGGGCTAGTGAAGTACTTAAGGTAGATTTTGTACACACACATAAAACTACATCAAAAAAATCACTCATACACAATCAAAAGTATGAAATAATTTAAAATTGATTATCTTAACTAATTTATTTAGCAATCTTTCAATAGATATTTCACATATACAAATTGATATATCAATCAAAATAATCCAAAGTCCATTCACAACTTTTGCACACTAAATATTATTGAAACATACAACCAATAAAAGTAACAACTAATTACACAAAAATTGGAAAGAAATTAAACAAACTCATTTATTGATGATCAAAATTGATGTTCTTGTATTCAAAAATTCTATGACAAAAATCTAATTTGGACTACAATTGTTTATATGGACTTGGGGAAGGGGTCACCTCATCCTCCAAGTTCATGCGAGATCATTACATGTGATATTAAAAACATGTAGTTCTAACTATGGTCTAAAATTGTATAAGAGTCTACTTATAGTTATCAATTTAAATTAACCTTTTCCAAAGATATGTAACATGTGCATGTGTATAAAGATAGAGGTAAATTTTTTACAATTATAGTTCAAACTTTATGTAAAATTTAGAATATACATCATTTACCAAAAATATACATGCCTCCTTTTATACGTTTTGAGAACAACCTATTGATATTTTATATTAACCTCATTCAAATATAACTTTGTCATATGCATGAAGGACAAAAATCACTTTACCAATGTTTTAAAACTAGGTGCACTACTATTAGCCATGACTAATATGATTTGTGCATTACATGCTTAGCCATGCCTTTTATAGAATTTGGATCTTCACTTTTATATCCATCATTCATATTAATATATTTATGTTTATACTCTAGTTCAACTATGAGACCAATATCTATTGATCGAAATAACTCAAGTGTCTAAAGATCTAAGTATTGCATCCATAATGCCTTGTTAGCTTTTGAAATATGACACATGTCAATACTTGATTGAGTCTAGGATCTTTGAAAAGTTTGTGCTGATCTCACACCATCAATGCTTATGTATTGGTTTAATGTGGTTCATTATATTTTAGTGCTTTGACTCATTGAATCCTATGAGCTTGACACTTATCACTCCTTGTTTTTCTCTACTTCATATGTGTGCCACTTTGTAGATATTTGGGGCCTCTAATATCTATTTACTAGGATCTATGCTTCTTCTTATAGGTCATTAGATCTATATATTAGGCTCCCACTAATGGTGATACTTATCACTCTCACAAAGCTTTAATATTTTAACTCGCTCTCATGCCATTTGACCAAATAGGCTCGATCAGATGTATATTATAGGATCTTGATTTAAATCTAAATAGTTAATTTACTAAGTTAAATTTGGTGTTTGCAAGACCATTAAATGACATCCTCATGAATGTCAATGATGTCCAAGTGACTATCAAATTTAATTCTATAAATTAGTCTATAATCGAGGCTAAATTTTACATTTACATGACCATCAATGATGTCCGTGTGACTATCAAATTTAATCTCATAAATTGGACACATGTTACTTCTTCAAGATTCCTTGCTCATATAAACATAAGTAAAAAATTACTTAGCATAATATAAAGGTCCCTACATAAATATTCTAGCCTAAGGTCTTAGTATTAATAAAATGTGATTTGGGCTTGGGCTAAAAATATTAAATTAATCTCAAAACATAATGAAATTCTCTCTAAGAAAAGGTGCCACTTGATATTTTGGTATTAATTTTGGGGAAATTATTGTGGGAGAATTATAATGGTATTTTTGTTGTTGGGACTGTAATTTCATCAGACAAAATGTTTGAGAAATAAAGTTATAAGGAATTCTATCAAGGGAATTTTTTAAAATGAAATGCTCACAATAGCTCTCCTGAAGACTTAATTATTTTAGACAAAAAGTTTAAAGGAATGCTTGAAGGGATGGTCACAAAATGGCCAAAGGGCATGATGTTTCAAACAAAAATTTTGAAGGAATTGGCCAAAGGGAAAAAGGAGCGATACAAAATTCCTAAAGGAATTGGTTGAAGGGAAAAAGGGCCTAAGACAAAGTCCTGAAGGGTAAGTCTCAAAGGGAAAAGTGTTTAGGACAAAGTCTCAAAGGGTAAGTGGTCACTTTAAAAAGTATTAAAGGGTCAATTCAAAATTTTTGAAGTTTATGTGCTCTTAGGGGAATTATTTTATGAATTTTGCATTGGAAAAAATGTTTGAAACACAAAGTCTGAAGGAAATGGTTTGGGGCAAAAATTATTGAAGGATAGGATCAGAGGAAAAAAAGAATGAGATAAAAGTCCCAAAGGGCATCTTCAAAAGGGCTAAAGGATTTACTTCATGGTGAAAATTCTTGAAGGGTATACTTCATAGGGTACATTTTGATTGGAAAAGGGCTCTTATTAAAATCATGAATGGTAACCACAAAAGCCCCAAATGGAACTTTTAAAAGGTTGAAGGGTATGTTCAAAAAGTTTGAAGGAATATGTGTCCTTGATCAAACTTATGAAGGGTATGTTGAAGGAAAAGGGTCTATTTTAAATTCCTGAATGAATTCCATTAGGAGAATTATTTCAGATAAAATGTCTACAATAATTCTCCCAAAGACCCAATTCTTTCAAAAAAAATGTTTGAAGGAATTCAATTGGCTCAGGGAAGGTGTCTCAAATGAAATGTCTGAAGTAAAGGTTCAAAAAGGAAAATGTGTGGGATCAAAATCTCAAAGTAAATGTGTAGGAAAAAATTCTTGAAGGATCGAAGGGTAATCACAGAAAAGTTTGAAGGAATTTTGTCAAGAAAAATGAACACAACAAAAGGGATGAAGTACATATTACATAAATATCGAAGGTTAAGTTGGCAAGGGAAAAAGTGCATTTCAAAAGTTATAAAGGGTAAATTCAATTTGGCAACAATCTAAAGGGTCTACTTCTTAGGGAATTTATCCATGATAAAAGTCCCAAAGGATGTACTTCATAAAGGCTGAAGGGAAATCTCAAAATTTCTAAAGGGAAAGTTTCATAAAGCCTGAAGGGTAGGTTTAAAGGGGATGAAAGGCAATTATGTCAAGAAAAGTGTATCGTCAAGATTATCCACAAGAATAAGTTTGATTTAGGGAAATTGTTTCAACAAAATTATTGTGGGAAAAATGCTATGAAGATCAAATTCCATTAGACAAAATGTTTGAGACACAATAAACCTAAAGACCAATTTATGCAAAACAAAAGTTCTGAAAAGAAAAGCCTAAAAATATAAGTTTTAAAACATAAGTTTAAAAACATAAATCCCAAAGTAACAAACCTGATAGAATAAAATATTTAGTGTATAGAAACATAATATCAATGCCATCCTTCCAAAGTATAAGAGGCCAAATCATGATCCTTTCCCAAAATTTTCATAAAGATATAAAAAAGGGGCTCAAAATTAAGATATTAATCTAAAAAAAGTGGGTCCCAATTTACTATGGAAAGAAGGGGGATGTTGGGTACAATAAATTGAGACTTACAGGGGGAATACTCTTGAGTATTCAAGAACCCATAACCATGGTTTGTAATCCTAAATCAATGATGAAGTGTGTCATAGAAGAATACTTAATTTAAAAACATGAAAGAGACTCCTAAGTATATTCACACAACATACTTTCCTTCTAATTTCTTGGATCTCTATCTGTCAAATGTGTAGTTTATATAGCCCCTACTGTGATGAGTTTTTTAAAGGCTTTGATGAGGCTATATGATTCATTCTAGTGTCTATTAAAGCTCAAAAAATGAAGGAATATTAGGCATTATTCTATTGACATCCAAGCATATATATCCCTGACATAGATACCTTGGGATCCTTCTCTTCTCATTCCATTATTTCTTCTTTTGATCATGATGCATGGTACATTGACCTTATTTCATCATGTGATCTTTTTTATTTTCTTTTGCTCTTTTTAATCCATTGGTTCTTTTTATTTTTCTTAATTTATTTTGCTCTTCTTTTATTCTTTAATGAAAAAGAGAAGAGCCAAAACCCCAATGAGCTGGTATAATTATAATAAAAATCATTACTAGAACATCCTTGCCAGCCACATTTATTCCTAGAATTATCACTTCTAATAGGTATTTTAATGTGATAAGTTCATTGATTTAATAAAATAAGAAAACTTTATAAATTTGTATGAATTACTCTAAGAGAAGATTCTATATGCCTAGTAAAATTATTTAATTATGACACCATTTAGAATAATCTATGATTACCTTCTTTCATCCTAAATACTCAAAAACACATAAATACACCTAATTTATAAACTAGTCCCAAAGTGTCAAGATTTTAATTTCCCCTTTTCCACAAGTCTTAAGATTAATTGGTTTGGATTTTAACTTGGTTATAGTCAGAGCAAACACAATTTTGAATGTCAGAGAAAAAAAATAATAACTAATCTAAGAAAGCAAGAAACTAAACTTAGAAAACATGAAATCTAATCTATGAAATAAAAATACTAAAAGCAGGAAAGATTAATCTAGAAAGTAGGAAACTAGTCTATAAAAACAAGAAATATAATCTATGAAAGTAGATAATTATTCTACGAAAGTTAGAAATATATTTTAATCCTACATCTACATTCATTTATTCCTCATTACTTAGTAACATTAGATGATGGTAAAGCCTTGAATTAGTGCTTTAGGAACTATCTATTGACTGGATATGTAATCTCATTACCTTGGAGGTCATTTAGATGAAACACATTATTTCCCATGGTCTCTAAAATATGGTAGTGTCCAATCCATAGTGGGGAAAATTTGTCATTTTTTCCTTTATTCTAGTGATTTGACCTTCGCTCTCTTATCAAACCACCTCTTGACCACATCCTAGTGTTGAATGCCTATAAGGCCTTAATCCTTGAATCATTCATTCCTATTATGTCTATCAACCTTGATTTTACTTTATTGCTTGGTTGCATATAGTCCTACATAAATGGATAAGTGGATAGCTTCAATATAATTAGGAATATAGGATTGCATGCATAAACCAACAAGTAGAGTGAAGCTTTAAGGGATTGCTTGTGTCTAGTCTAGTCTAGTCTATCCAAAGATCATACTTCAATAAATTGTGCCAGTACCTAGGCTTGTATCTAGCTAGCATCTTAATTACATAGATCATATTCTAGTTCATTTATTCTACCAATCCATTTCCTTGAGGGTAATGGTTAGAAGCTAGCTTGATAATGATTTGGTTATTGTGTTCCTACTCAATAAATTATGTTGATATAAAATCTGATCCATTATCAAAAACTAAAGAAATGGGCATGTCACATATATTTTTTATGTGTTCCTCTAAGAAGTGAATCACATCATATGATCTGCAATTCTTTATGGCTATAGCTTTGGTCCATCTAGTGTAATAATTTTTAATATTAAGCAAAAACTTATGGCTAATGAGGAATTTGGGTTGATGACACCAATGAAGTCTAAACCCCACTGGACAAATGACCTTCCTTCAACAAATGGATGTAAATTCATTACTACATGTACTTCTCTCTTGTCTTAAGCTTATCATTCATGGCATGTTCTCACATTAGTATGAGCATGTTTTAAAACTATTGGCTAGTAGTAGCCCATTCTTAAGATATTATGGGCTATGGTATTCCTAGAAGGGTGACCACTGCCTATTTTTTGAGCAATTTCTCTAAAATTTCTTTAGATTCTTCAATAGATACACACCTAAGTTAAATACCTTCATAATTTCTTTGGTAGAAGACTCCCTTCTTAATCATGTAATGAGCAACTTTAAGCCTAAAAACTCTTATTTCTCTATTGAGCTTGGGGGAAAAATTTCTTGTAAGTAAATATTATATTATATCAGTATACCATTCTCCTTTAGATACTTGAACTTCACATACCTCTTTAATTATGATGCATGTATTTTTTTTAGTCATCAACTAAAAATTCCTTGCCCTTAAATGATCTTTGTAGGCTTCATCTCTATGTCAAATTCTTGAAGCTTAGCCATCCATTTACCTCGTCATTCTAATATCTTGTCTGATGATAGGGTGAGCTTGATATTAGGATCAAGAATGATGGTAATGACTTTATTTATTAATATGTAATGCCAAAACATCTTCACTTCTTTGATAAGGGTGAAAATCTATTTATGAATCATAGAGTACCTAGGTTATACATATTTTAGGTTCATGGTCATGAACATGGTTGGATGCTAATTCTCATCCTTCTTTTATATGATGACTTCAGTAATTATATTCTCTAAAGTAAATGATTATAGGTAGAAATCTTTATTAAAATCTAGACTGATCAGCACTAGATCCTATGATATGGCATCTTTAATGTCCTAAAAGGACTTTTGAGCTTCAATTATCCTCTCTATTTTGGCATCTTGCTTGAGCATGGATTTCAAAGGTCTGATGATCTTTGAAAATCTTAAGATGAAATCCTTTAAGAAGTTAATCTTTCTGAAGAATGATTTGAGTTCCTTCTTGTCATTTGGTGGATGAATTTCTAAAATCACATGAATTCTATTTGGATCAATGGTGATCCTATCCTTGGTGATGATGTGCTCCAAATTCTTACCTTTAGTCACCCCAAGTATGCTCTTCTTTGGGTTTAATGAAATATCAAACCTTTTTCATTTTTCAAATATGGACTATAGGTGACTTATGTGGTCCTTTTGATTCTTTGAAAATATGATAAAATCATCTATGTAGATGATTATGTAATTTCCTATTAATCCTTTGAAAGCATGATCCATGGCATGTTGAAATGTTGCTCATGTATTTATTATGGTAAATTACATCCTTTTATACACATAAGTTCTCCATTTCATGGTGAATGTGTCTTCATTCTATCCTTAGATTGTACCATACTGATTATAGCCTAAAAATCCATCCAAGAAAGACATCATTTCAAAACCAATTACTATTTGTATCACCTCATCTAGACAAGTAAAGGGATAATTATCTTTTTTATAATCTTTGTTCAAATTTTTGAAGTCCAAACATAATTTGATCTCACCATTCTTATTTCTCAATGGGACGAAATTGGCCACCTAGGTACAGTGTCAAACTGGGAAGATGATTTTTGCATTTAAAATCTTCTCCACTTCCCTTTGAATGAGAAGCTCCATAATAGGATTAACTAGTCTTTGTCTCTACCTAAATGGTTTATGACCTAATTTTAAGGGAATTATGTGAGTAATGACCTATAGGTAATAAAATTTTAGATCTTCATATGTCCAAGTAATGATGTCCTATATCAAGCAATTAAATCCTTCACTCACTATCTCTCTTTTAGGGTGTAACTAAGATCGATATTAACATAATGCAAGTTGTAATTATCTCTTAGATTTTCCTTTTTGAAGTTTGATTCATTGACCTTTGGCTATCTTAGCTATTGTCCCTAAGTATCTATGTCAAATGGTCTCTCCAAGGAGACCAAGTTATCTAGAATTCAATTCTCTTTGAGTTGAAGAACACCCTCATTGTCTGATTCCTCTTGACATAGGCTATTAATATCCTTTTCATCAATGATTTGGGATTTTAATTCCACTAAATTAGTTATAAATTAGATAATCTATTGGTCATCATAAAAAACCTAGAAATTTTCTATGTTATCTGGAACAAAAGGACATGGTATTAATTTAATTGAGAACTTTTTTACCTTATATTCTTGTAGTATATCTTGATTAACAATAGTAGTAGCTAATGAATCAATGGTCTAATTTTTATATTTGTTAAGTGTTATTATTTTAAAATCTTTAAATATTTCAATCAGGTCCCATGTTCTATGTTTGTATCTCTTAAAATAAGATAACTTGTATTAATACTTATTCTTGACTTGATTGACCACCAGCTTAGAGCTGTTAAATACTAATATTTGCTTGAAATTATTCTTGAGTGAAAATTGTAATCCTAGAATTAGAGACTATACTTAGCTCTATTATTAGTACATGGAAATTGCAATTTGTATGCTACCAAGAACTTTTTACCTTATTAATAAATCAACTTTATTCTAATGCTTGATGCTTGCTTGGATCTAACACCATCAAATAGTAGAGTCCGTAGTTGATTAGAACCTTCAAGTTATAGATTTTATACATAAAAGTATAAATACCAAGGCTAGGTGAATCATACTTTACCACTTCATTCTTGACATTGTACTCTATAATGGGATACTTCATCCTTGGCTCTCTATCAATTTTGATTTGATTAGAAAATCCTCTCTATGGTAGCCATATATGAGAAAATTCTATAGAAATATATCCATTAAATGTTTTGGACCAATCCATGCTTAGTAGCACAACGTAGCCTTTAGATATTTATACCATTAGAATATCAATGGTCATCTGGACTCTTGGATGAGATGCTACTTAAATGCGTACATTGTTCAATTTTCCAACTACTGGGACCATTGTCTTAACTAATTGTGAAACTATCCTCTTTGAAGGGCTTAGCATCAAACCAATATTTTGATTTATGGATATAGGCATGATAGTTGTAGATGTTTTAGAATCAACTAAATAGTTATGAATGTTCTTACTGAATGCTAAGATAGTTAGTAGAAAGTGTGGAACTTATAGCTTGCTCTTATAGATGGCATTGGTATTAGATGATTTTGATTTCCCTATGGATGATTTCACTTTTATAGGCTCATTTATATTAATGGACTTATAAAACATATCCTTTTGTTTACTGAGTTTACTAACTCATGAAGAGTTATATTCACCTTTATCTTCTTCATATTATCAACAATATTATATCCCCCTTTGCTTAGTTCCTCCTTTATTTTCTACTAATCATTCCCCTATGGATGGGGTGGATTTTTGTCTACCTTAGGATTAGGAGGAATCATCATGGTATTTATAAGATTCAATGTTATGAGTGGCTTCTTATTCCTTAGATTTTATACACCTCTTTGAAATTGCTAAAAAGTGTGAACTTCATCCATGCTGTCCTCTATCTCATTGTCATATTCACTTAGAAATGGAAACTTGTGAGTTTCAAAGAACATGGAAGTTCTAGAAGAGATACGATCTAGATGATGCTCAGGTGGATTATGCATTTGATCTTGTCTAACCACCTCTCTTTGAAAGATTTTGAATGCTACACAAAATTTAATGTAGTTGAGCTTGTCATACTCATAAGTATTATGAATTTGCACCAATTGGGAAGAGCCATCTCTTTTATGTTGATATATAGAAGCTTGTTAGGTTGTTAAAGCCTATTGAATGGTCTATTATATCTCTAGAGTCTAGTATTCTAATTACAATTATTTGCATTACTCATCTTCCTTTACATATTTAGGAAATTAATGCTCAACTTTTAAACCATCTTTTGGATAAAATCTAGCTTTACCTTTTTGAAATCTGTACCTTATAAAATAGTAATGTGAAGCACAATCAGTTTTTAGTTTTATTGATAACCATTGCTTGTCACATGATTGTTCAAGTAGTTGATATTCAATTGTGTTATCTACATTAATGGAGGTAGTGTGTACAATTGGTTTTTATCAAATGATGGGACATTTTGCCTTACATGTAGAATTGGATTTAGTGTTAGAAAACCATTGTTGACATTAGGTGCTCTAGGCATATGAGGATTGAGCTACCTATCTATGGTGATATCATCTTCAAATGATAATGCCAAAGTGTTAACCATAATTGTTCTTCTCAAGAACACATTAGTGATAGGGTCCAAAGTGTTCTTATACATTTATAATGATAATGCCACCTTTGGTTTATATCTTGGGGTCAATAAGTTATACATACTCTAGTATCTTGTGTTAAAAGTATGGATGGGCTTATTAAGTTCCCTCTTCATGGTGGTGAAGTGTTGGTATACCAAACTAGGATTGGTGACCTATCCAAACTATGCAAGAAAAGTTTCTTGAAATTCATCTCAAGAAGTGATGGAGTTTTCCATTAGATTTGAATACCAATCATAAATAACATAAAATAAAGTAAAAGGGAATAATCAACATGCAACATCCTCATTTACAATATTCATTAATATTAAAGTAGCTTTAACTGATTTGATATGTTCCTCTACTATCCTTACTCCTAAAGGAGGGAAGGATGGTAGGTACTTTTCAAGGTTTTGAGTAAAATTATGCACATCTCTTGGGATGGTGATAGCAATTCCAACTAACTAGGATTTTTTCTAAGCCATTAGTTGATTAATAGGTAAAATATTCCTTATAATTAAGGGGTTCCCTACTAGAGGGGGATTGTTCTGGACTGGGGCTATTAGCACAGTTTGACATTTGTTATGATTTGACAAGGGTGAGAAATAAACCAATATGGGAATTATATTTGGTCACTCTCCTAAGTGAATCTAGTGTAACTCTATGCAAAGGACAACTACTAATATTGGTGGTTTTATCCCTCCTAGCACTAGTTAATTATTAGTGTGGATTTTATGCACACAACAACCACAATGAGGTAACCTCTAAATTTTTAGGATATCAATAGAGTTAACTCCACTCTAGGGCATGAGTTTTAGGTATATGGTTTATTTTGACCTATTGATAGAATAGAGGGTAGGACATACATGTTTTTGATAAGGTTTTTGAATGGAGGTGTGACTCCTAAAAGGGGTGGTGAATATCTATATGATTTAGATGGGTAGTTGGTTACTAATCTAAGTGGGTAGAACTCAGAACAAACTCAAGAAAGGAGGGAATGATAAGGGGAAAAAAAACTTCTATGGTTTTCAATAAATACTTCCTTAGTTGGTTTCTTAAAAGCACAAGTGCTCTTAGAACCTATACATATTGCTAGCAGTAATTACACACACATATTTAGACATGGAAATAAAGTTTAAGGAAATAATGATGCAAGAAATTCAAAAACCTCAAAGAAAGGTTGCTTATTTTAGGGAAACTATTTCACACCCTTAATTAGGAGATTATGGATAGGGATAGTGAAGTATCTAAGGTATTTGTTGCACACACTTATAAAAAACTACATCTAAGAAAGCACTCATTCACAATCAAAATTATGAAACAATTTAAAATTGAATATCTGAACCATTATATTTATCAATCTTACAACCATTGTTGGACATCTACAAATTATTATATTAATCAAAATAATCTAGAATCTATTCATAGCTTTTTCACACTAAATATTATTAAAATAGACAACCAATGAAAGTAAAAACTAATTATAAATAAATTAGAAAGAAAATACATAAACACATTCATTGATGTTCGAAGTTGATGTTATTCTTGTATTCAAAAATTCTCTAACAAAAATCCAAGTTGGACTACAATTATTTATATAGACTTGGGGAAGGAGTTGCCTCATCCTTCAAGTTCATACAAGGTCATTACATGTGATAGTCAGAACATGTAGTTCTAACTATGGTCTAAAACCATATAAGAGTCTACTTATAATTATTAATTTAAATTATATTTTGCCAAAGATATGAAACATGTGAATGGGTATAAATATAGAGGTAAGATTTTTATAGTTATAGTTCAAACTGTATGTAAACTTTAGAATATACATTGTATACCAAAACTGTACATGCTTTTTTTTATATTTTGAGAACAACCTATTGATATTTTAGATTAACTACCTTCAAATATAACTCTAACATATGTATGAAGGACCAAAATTACTTTACCAATATTTTAGAACCAATGGTACTATTATTAGCCATGACTAATATGAACTATCATTGCATACTCACATGTGCCTTTTATAGAATTTGGATTTTTACTTTTATATTTTCCATTCAGATCAAGACATACATGTTCATACTCTAGTTCAACTATGAGACCCAATATCTATTGATAGATATAGATCAAGTGTCTAAAGATCTAAGTATTAAGTCCATAATGCCTTGCTATATTTTGAAATGTGAAACTTGTCAACACTTGATTGAGTCTAGGATCTTTAAAAAGTCCACGTTTATCTCACACCACTGATGCTTATGTACCAGTTTAACATGGTTCATTATATTTTAGTGATTTGACTCATTAACTCTCATGAGCTTGACACTTGTCACTCCTAGTTTTGCTTTGAATCATTTGTGTGCCACTTGGTACCTACTTGAGGCCTCTAAATTATATGTATTGGGATCCATACTTCTTCTTATGGGTCATTAGATATGTATACTAGGATCCCATGATGGTGGCACTTGTCACTCTCTTAAAGATTTGACATTTCAACTCACTCTCATGTCATTTAATAAAATGGGCCCGAGTGGATGCACACCATAAGATCTTGATTTAAATCTAAAAGGGTAAATTACTAGGTTAAATTTCATGTTCATGTAACCATTAAATGATATGCTCACAACCACCAATGATTTTCATATGACTGTCAAGTTTAATTACATAATTAATCCATTATCGAGGTTAAATTTGACATTTGAATGACTATCAAATGATGTCCTCATAATCATTAATGATGTCCATGCACCTATCAAATTTAATATCATAAATTAGACATGTGTCACTTCTTTAGGATTCCCTACTCCTACAAACATAAGAAAAAAATGAATTAGCATAATATAAAAGTCCTTGCATAAATATTCTAGCCTAAGGTCTTAGTATTAATAAAATATAATTTGGGCTTGGGATAAAAATATTAAATTAAGCTTAGAACATAATGAAATACACTCTAAGCAAAGGTGCCACTTGTCAGTCTGATATTGTTTTGGGGTAATTATTGTGGGATAATTATCATGGGATTTCTATTGCTGGGACCCTAATTTCATTGGATAAAATGTTTGAGACATAAAGTCTAAAGGAATTCCATTGAGGAAATTATTTTAGAAAAAAAATTCATAATAATTCTCTTGAAGAATCAATTCTCTCAAACAAAAATTCTAAAGGAATGGTCACAAAAGGGCCTAAGGGCATGATGTTTCAAACAAATTGTCTAAAGGAATTGGTTGAAGGGCAAAAGGCCTGAGATAAAAATCTCATACAAATTGGCCAAAGGACAAAAAGGCCTAGGAAAAAGTCCTAAAGGGTAAGTCTCAGAGGGAAAAGGGTCCATGATAAAGTCTTGAAGGGTAAGTGATCACTTTAAAAAGGTTTGAAGGGTCTTTTTCAAAATGTCCAAAGGGTCAATTTAGAATGTTTGAAGTGAATTTGCTCTTGGGGGAATTATTTTGAGATTTTTTCATTGGATAAAATGTTTGAAACACAAAGTCTGAAGGAAATGGTCTGGGGTAAAGAGTCCCAAAGGATAGGCTCGAAGGAAAAAAGGCTCAAGACAAAAATACCAAAGGGCATATTAAAAAGGGCTGAAGGATCTACTTTGTGGTGAAAATTACCAAAGGGTATACTTTATAGGGTACATTTTGATGGAAAAGGGCTCTTATAAAAGTCCCAAAGGGTAACCATACAAGTCTTGAAGGGCACTTTCAAAAGGCCAAAGGGTATGTTTAGAAAGTCTGAAGGAATATGTTTCCTTATTAAAAAATTTGAATGGTAATTTGGAGGCAAAGGGTCATTTCAAAAGTCCCAAAGGAATTCCATTGAGAAATTTTTTTTAGACAAAATGTCTGCAACAATTCTATTAAATACCCAATTCTCTTGGATAAAATGTTTGAAGGAATTCAATTGGCTTGGGGAGAGTGTTTTAGATGAAATGTCTAAATTAAAGGTTTGAAAATGCAAAGGTGTGGGACAAATGTCCCAAAGGAAATGTGAAAGACAAACGTCCTAAAAGGTAGATGCAGAGGGGCTGAAGGGAATTTGTAAAAGTTCCAAAGGAATTTTATTGGGCAAAATGGCCACAACAAAAGGGATGAAGGACATATTACATAGAGCCTGAAGGGTAGGTTGGCAAGGCAAAAAGGTCATTTCAAAAGTCCCTAAGGGTAATTTCAGTCTAGAAACAATCTAGAGGGTCTACGTCATATGGAATTTATCCATGACAAAAGTCCCAAAGGATATAATTTATAAAGGTTGAAGGGAAATATCAAAAATTTTGAAGGTCAAGTTGTATAAAGCCCGAAGGGTATGTTCAAAGAGGCTGAAAGGTAATTTTATTGATAAAATTGTATTAGAAATATTGTCCATAAGAATAAGCCTGATTTAGGGAAATTGTTTTGATAGAATGGTTGGGAGGAAAATGCTATGAAGAGAAAACTGTGTTAGACAAAATGTCCAAGACACAATAAACCCAAATATTGATTCATGAGGAACAAAAGTTTTGAAGCAAAAAGCTCAAAAACATAAATCCAAAAACATAAGTTTGAAAACATAAATCTTGAAGTAATAAACCTGATAGAACAAAATATTTAGTTTATGGAAACACAATATCTATGCCATCTTGCCAAATTATAAGAGGCCAAATCATGATACTTTCCCAAAATTTGCATAAACATATAAAAGAGGGGATCAAAATCAAGACAATAATCTAAAAAAAGTGAGTCCCCATTTCTTATGGAAAGAAGGGGGATGTTGGGTACAAAAATTCTATTGATCTTGACTTCATCAATAATCTAAGCTGATATAGAGAATTCTTAGCACTCCTTTGAATCTTGACTATACTCCACCATAGCAAATAGTCCACTTGAACTTGTAGACTAGTCATCAACCTTAGCTACCTTGGGTTTCCACTCACTGTCTTGTCTTCTTTATTTTACTCTAGGGGCCTCAACTTTCTTGTTTTATCTTGAGAAACCATGATTACAATAATTTTTAATATGACCAACCTTTTGAAAATTTAAACACAATATTCCTCTAGATGGAAATACACCATGACCTATTCCTATTGACTGATGATTTTCCTCATAATTCCATTCATGTTCATTCTTGGAGGGCCTTCTACAATGCCTTGTTCTATGACCAGATTAATTACATGAATAATAATTACCAGTGAAAGGGTTAGCATATCTTATAATATTAGGCTAATTTATAGTATTATCCTTCATTCTACCAACACCATCATTCTTTGATTGATCATTAGCCTTCTTGATCACATGAGTGTTCCTCTTTTGGTCCCTATTGAAACCAAGGCATGTTTTATCATTAGAAATATTTTAACTACTCAAGATGTTGACTATATCATTGGTACTCTTTTCAAACTTCACAAAATACTTTACCTTACATGATGTATGATCCAACTTAGCTCTCAATGAATACAATTCAATTACATACCTTGCACATTCTTCTTCTTTGGTCTTTAGACTAGTAGTCACAATTTCAATGTGATTCTCCACCTATTGGACTATTTCCTATTATTATTTGGAGTTATTACTTAGTATACATTCAAACAAGTTGATTTTAAAATCTTAGTCTCTAATAAGAGACCTCATCACCCTATTCTTATTCTTTATCATCTTCAATTATTATAGAGTATTCATCAGCCTAACTTCAAAGTCTACCTCATCTTCTTCTTCATCTAAATCCCCAATAACACCTCCAATCCATATGGACTCTTCTTTATTATAATAACTTGTTTCCTTAACCATGAAGATGACTTAATTAACATTAGGGATATCACATTCATGGTCACTCTCATAATCACTTCTCTCACTCTCATCAGATGAACTACAATTTTCTGTGGTGTAGATACTTCTTTTGTTCTTGAAACATTTCTTCTTTTTATCATACCTTATAAATCCTTTCTTACACTTATCATACCTATAGGACCTTTTATCATCATCATGACCTTCATCATGGCCTTCATCATGCCCTTGCTCATATTTTTCCTTATGCTTATAAGGGAACTTGTTGGCAAAGTGTCTAATCTCTCCATAGTTGAAGCACTTAAAGGGTAGCTTGCCCTTGTATTCACCTAAACCTTTGATCACCTTTCTTTCAAACATATCTATCAACTCATCATCATCAATATCAAATTAACAATTATCTTTGACTTTACTACCTTGTGTCTTCTTCTCATTTTTATTCTTTTCTACCTTGAATACAACTTCCTTCTTTGCATGTCTTTATTCACTTATCCTCATATCATAGGATATTAGGATGCCATGAAATCCATCCATCTCTAACTAGTCTATATATTACATTTCTCAACAATAGATACCTTAGAATCAAATTTGGGAGTTAGATATCTCAAGAGCTTTTGAAAAATAGTAGACTCTTTTAATTCTTCACGTAGGGCTCTTATGATGTTGACTACTTAATCAACCCTCAACAAGTAGGTTGTAATGGTCTCATCTTCATTCATCCTTAGGATTTAAAATTATCTTCCATGGGTTTTAAACTTAGCCAAATTTACCTTGGAATATCCCTCATGAATAATTTCAACTTTCCCCACATTTCTACAGTAGACATGTAGTGCATCACTTTCATAATTTTTGTCTTTGATAGTCTGAACATAATTCCATTTATTACTTTTGAATTAATGTCACTAGAGTTTTTATCTATTGAATATATATGAGGAATAAGGGGTGATATATATATATATATATATATATCCAAGACTGATTTCCAAATATCATGACCTTGATACATTAGATATGTACTCATCCTAACACTCCAAAAAGAATAATTGGATCCATTTAACAATGGATCCTTGCTCGTATAAAAACCAACTTGTGCTTGACTAGCCATATTTACTTACTTATAATCTCCTTTAGGCTATTAGGCTTGGGGGTTAAATTTTTGTGTTAGAATAGTCCTTCAATTTCATGTAACATTCATGAATCATTCATTCACTTACATGCATTAATCAATGCATACACAAGCATCTATGAAAGCAAAAAATATAAGAGAATAAGTTATATGTGGGAAACCCTCTTTAAGGATAAAATAAAATGATTAAAAACTTCTAATATGGTCCTATAATCAATTAATAAAACTTTTAGTGAGGTACCAACCCCATAAAGAGCATCAACCCCTCACTAGTCAAGCACTAACTCAACTGTCCTTTAGCAAGCACCAACTTGTAAGGAGGATCCAACCCCCTAGGTAACTTAGAACCAGCTCATCTACCTTTAAATTTTTATTATACTTAGACACATGTTTCTAACTCAATTGAATATAACCTCCTTTTGTTCTTCTCACTCTTTAATCTATCTCAAATAGCCTCTTACGCCTTCTCGTTTAACTAGCCCTTTCCTTGGTAGAATTAGGTCAAATGAACTTTATAAAAACATAGATATATATATTTTTAATATTAATCACACATATTTTATGATCTTATATCCATTTACCTAGTTTCCAAAACTTTATATAATTCTTTGATATGCTCAATATTTTAACTAGTCAAAATAGGCCTATTAGACCTTCTCTTTATACTTGACTCTTACTCTCACCCATATTGGTAAAAAAATAACCAAAAAATACTTGTATGACACTTTTAATATATCAAAAAACATGTTCAATAAGTGAAAAAACCACCACATAGGTCGGTCATTACCCTTAAGGGCCAAACCCAACATTAGGCTTAATAGAGACCTAATGCAATTAGGCCTTCTCTACGAACATGTCTCACTTAGACCTCCTTGGAAAAATTTAAACCTCAAAAAATGGATGAAACACTTAATAAATTATTCAAATATATCCCTTATAATATCACCATATTTACCCAACACCATTTATCTCATTTCACTCCTTGAACCACATAATTAGGTCTACTTGTCATTAGGTCTTCTCACTGCCAAAAAGTCTATCTTACAAATATAAAAATTATACTCAAATTTCACACCTAACCATAATAAAAAATAATATATATTAAACCTTAATTAATTAATTTTCAACACAAATTTCCTTATAATTCACTAAACATGGTAAAATACCTCTAACTGATCAACTTCATATGGTCACTCAAAACTGCACATAAACCTAAAACCCCTCTCAAGAACCTTTTACTTTTCACATATTCATTACATTTTATCATGCATAATTTTAAAAAAAAATTAACCTATGATAACTCTATAGAAACTTTATGTGCATTATATTCTTCAACACTATGAAAAAACACTTAGGAACAACATTCTCACTCACATAGAGAAAGTTGTTTGTAGCTCCAAAAACACAATCATGAAGCTCAAGTCTTCGAACACATGTGGGAAAACTTTTGTGATATGAAAATGAGTTATAATAATATTTATAACATATTTTAGTTATATATAAATATACATATACATATACATACATACATACATATATATATATATATATATATATATATATACATACACACACACACACACACACACACACACACACACACACACACACACACACACACACAAACACACACACACACACACACACACACACACACACATATATATAATTACAAGGTTAAATATCAATATTATTCTTATAGACCAATCTCACATCTCCACCCTACACAGACTTCACTGTGTTAGACAGGCTACTTTGAAAACAAACTTTTTATTATTTGAGTGAATCACCAAATATTATAAACAAATTGAATATAAGGTATAGGTATTTAAAAATTATCTCATGTATTTTTATTAATCCCTAATCCTCTACAAGTAATCCCTAATCTCTTTCTCACTTCTACCTAGTTTTCTCATTGTCTTGCACATTAGGCCCTTTAGCAATAAGTAAAATTCCATGACCGTATTAAAACTTATCAAAAACTTACATGGGAATAAAATACAACTCTAACACATCATCATCCATCCATTTTCATGTTTTGACCTAGTCAACCCTACTTGTTACATCAAAATTTTGAGAAACAAAGGGTTTATTGTATCTTCTACTCAATGTCATGACAAACCAAAACCACTTAGAGAAACCTGGAAGAGTAATTTAAATTTTAAAAACATAAAAATTAGTCAAAAAAAACATTCTAATCCATGATAGATCATATCTTTCCTATTGGGTCATTATAAGGGTTTTAAGAGGGTTTTGTTTGGTTTCCCTTCTTAGCAATCATACATTAAGGATTTCCCCTCAACTCCAAAACCAATGCTATTAAATTAAATATAGGGACATTTAACAACTTCCATGAACTAATCATGATCTCATGAAAATGTTTCACATGACAAAGAGCATAATAAATTCCTTCTTGGGTCTACAACACCCCATTTTATGCTAGACTAGGCTTCTCAAGACACCTAGTACACAATAATATCTTACCTTGTATCATGATCTTGACTTTGACACATCATAAACCTTAGAATAATTACCAAGTTTCCTTAAAATTATCTCTCAACAAAGAGACAAGATGTTTCCTTCAAATTTTATCTTGTCATGAGACTTTTTTGACACATATCATCTCACCATGCATAGCCTCAACTCTTACCTTGACATTAATGACATCTATCTTGACTTTGACATAAATGAAAATAATAATGATTCAACACCAAAAACAAGAACATACCTTACTGGAATCTAAAATCAACAATAATATGTGTGATTGAAAATCCCAATATTCATTTGTTCCCAAATAATTATACATTACATTATGATCCTAGTATCCATTCAAGACCTATATTACATTATCTAATTAGATCCTTATTCCAATGCTTATACTTTTTTACCTTTCCTAGTATCACTCTTTTTATAAAGGCTATGAAGACATATTTACTATAGGTTTAGAGGAAGAAAAATAAAAAACCAATGAAGATCATGATAATAATAATATAGTTCATATCAATAGTATGATTCGAATAGAGCAACCATTCTAAGTAGGAATTGATTTGATAACAAAGGGTCCACATTATGAATCTCATAATCCTCTATTGAGTTGAGATACTAAATAATAATAAAAATCAATTAAAAATACATAAAAATAAAAAGAGAAAGAGAAATAGTTCATCCAATGGTGAGAACCATGCTTGTGGTTCCTTTGGCAAGTATCATGATGAAAAATAGGTTTTTGGCATCATGCATAAATAATTTTTTATCTACAAGTACCTTGAAAATTGGGGGTATCCCTATCCACATTATAGGCCATCATGTTCAAACCATATTTTCCATTAAACTACATTACTGTTCAAGGCATTTTATCTATTCATTCATATTCATCCCAACCATTTTATTGTGACCATTAGTCTTCCCCTCTTTACCTTTTTACAAATGTCAAAGGTATATTTAGACATGTTTTTGAAATATATATTGGCTTGTTACCCACGTGATACTTTGATGACTATACACATTTTTTTTTCACATGACATGGTCCTTGGAGACTACTATTCCTTTCCCTTGTCATTTATCCATTAATCTTTCTTTGCCTTTTTCCTACCTCAACCTTTTGTTGAATAGTATTTTCTTTAACTCTAAGTTGAACTATATTAACTTGAGATCCATTTAAACTATGTAGGTAGTGCTTAGTTTATGAGATCAACTTGATCACCCCTTATTCCAGACTCTCTACATTTTGTGAGAAATTTAAACCATATTCTCATAATTTTATGAGAAACCTAAGCCAAACACTTGTCATTTTATGAGTTAATTAATCATGATCTTGCCATTTTATGAGCAACCTAAGCCACACTCTCATTGTTTTGCAATCTCCTTTATTAATTTTCACTTACCAAAATATTCTTGTAAATACCTTGTTCTAGAAACATGAAAAACCCTAAAAAAATTAAAATCCAAAAAACTAAAAAAAGTTAAAAAAAGGCTAAAAATATCCATGAGAGATAAATCTAAAAAATATTTTCTTATTTTATCATCATATTCACCAATGACCTTTGGATATTTTATGGATGGTGTGGTTTTCCATTTTTTCTAGGTGGGAACCCCTTATCCAACCATGATCATTTCTAATTTTCCAATTCCATTCCTTCATTTACCTCCCATTTTTGGGAGAACTACAACGGCCTGAGGTCCACATCGATTATGTAGGCATTTTTTTATGCATGGGGCATATTGGGTAAGCTTGGATAATTTTATTACCATTTCACCTTTCCTAATTTAATATTAAATTATCTTGCAATTTTGTGAGGTTACATTCCTTATTTTCTTATTCTAAAATCAAATCTCTTACTTATCATCATTTTTATTCTTTCCCACATCCTTAGGATAACTACATTTGGCCTAAAGTCCATTAGACTATGTAGGAAGTGTCTAATTGCATGGGGCATTTGGAGATGACTCAACCACCCATTATTGTTCTTCTATTCCCCCTTCCATATAGGTTTCCATCTTTTCCTATCATTTTTCCTCTAATATATTAGGTGAAAAGTTTCCAAGAGTAATTCCTTAATTTCACATATGAAAAAATGATTCACTAATTACTTATTTTATGGTGTGTTTATGTGTTTATCAATGATGATTATTTTTATTATTGTTGGTGCATTTATTCACTTTAATCTTAAGCAACAAGATGATTTATATTAATTTTATATCTAATTTGTGTTTGTTTGCTTATTTTATTTCTTATTTTTTCCTTTTTTATATTGTCACCTTGAGTTAATCCATTTTGTCAACAATGTTATCATTATGGTGCTCCCTATCACATAGTTGTACTTGAGTCCATCCATTAACAAATAATAACATTGCCATCATGATTTTTATCATTGATATGATATTTTCAATTATCTATTAGATAAAGGTTAGTACTTATGCATATTATGGACTAATTATCATGGTGCATATCATTAGGTGCTATATCAAAAATCAAGTGCTAGAAGTCTCATAAGAAATGATACATCAAAATATCTCCTTGTCTAATATCCTATAACTAGATCACTAAATCCCATGACTAATTTATATGTTACTCATGATACATATCAACAAATGAGCGTATACAAAAATTCATAATAATTTCTTAGGCATGATCAAATATACGTATCACATGACCAAGCATATCACATTTTCAATACAAAAAACATATCAAACCATTCTTTCTTAGAGGCTCACTTATAGCTCTTTTGACCATTTTTTGTACCAATTTATTCAAAATTCCTCTATTTATTGACTTATTTTGCCTATGAATATGGATTTTTATCCATTTTTTAAGGCTCATTTATTTTCAATTCATCCCCAACCATCCCCTTGAGGGGCCTTCTAGTGCTTATCAAACACCCTTTGGGGGCATCAAGCTAAGTTTATCGACACATAATTTTAAAATTAGAAGAGTGAAGACATAGTTATTCAAGCATTATCAAATTTATTCTTAATAACTTTTTCATTATTTGAAAAGATGTTATTGTGCCTAGTGTCTTGTAATGCCTTATGAAAGAGGGGGAAAATATAGAAACTTCATTTTAATCACTTTCATGTCTAAACTAAAACTAAGAAAAAATTTATGTAGCCTCATTCAATTTAATCACAAATCACAAATGGACTTATTTTACCTACAAAATTATTGTTTTAACCCAAAATTGGAATGACATGTCCCTGATTAGGGAAATGGACTATATTGCACCATTAATATTATCTAGTGCATCTTGAATCAAATCGACCCTTTATAAGTTTTATTACAAGATAATTAAATGAATATTTGATTGACAAAATAATATTTCAAAAGTTACCATTCTTCTAATTACTAATTAATCACATTGATTAATTAGCCTAATCATTCCCTTAATGGAAAATTTAATTTATTTTGAATTATCTATTTTCCTAAAATAAAAATATAATTATTGCCTCACATAGGTGATGTCACTCGAGAATGTAAATGAAAAATAAAAGGATTTCAAGTAGGATATTACACCCCTTTTACACACACTTCCTCTTACACCCCTGTTACACACTCCAAGAGGACCAATGGCTATACTTTTATTCCAACATGCCTTCCACACTCCAAAAAGGTATTAAATGACATATATTACACACTCCATGTGTGTGGTTATGATTTTGAGCACTCATCCTCCACCATTTATTTTGATCTCAGATCAATGGTTCACAAACATCTAAAAAGTCTATAGATACAAGGGCCTTTGGCCATTATAGACAATCTTGTTCATGCAATTTAACTCTACCAAATTATAAAAGAAGTTTTAACCAATTCTCAAACCAAGATAAGATAAAAATAAAGTGTATATAAGGAGAGGTGATTCCCATACATATAATAAATCATTTATAAAGACTCCATATCCTAAAAACTAAGCTCAACCTCTTCAAAATGATTCTCAATAAAATTTTCTAACAAGGTAAAACCATTTTTTTAATCTTCTAATGTGCATTTATTACTCATTTTCCATATATCTCAACCTAGGGATTAGGCTTGATATGTTCATTATTCAATTCAATTTTGAATTAGTTCTCAAATGGATAGATGAACCTCTCTCATATTTCTAATCTACACATATAACTGGCTATGAGGCAAGTGTGTATAAGAGGATGATCACAAGTGTATTTTTTAGCAATAAATGTTAATTTATATGTCTATATTTTCCCCCATTTTATTATAGTAATGCAACAAAGAAAAATTAATAGAGTAAGAGGAAAATAATTATACTTGTAACTATATATGAAGAAAAAAATTTAATGTAGACCATGTGTTGACCTGTGCTTCATACAGTACAAACCAACAATGAAATATGTATAAATTAATCCTTATATAGAATGGAAATTTTAAAGTAACAAGAGAAGAATTATTGATCAAATAACAAGGAATGAATACACCTATTTGGCATAGAAACTAAACCTAAATTATATATCACCTCAATATTTTAACTTGAAAAATACCTTTCATGGTTGTGCCCATTAGTTCTTAGACCATCCTAATATCGAAAGGTTTACATACACTATCTATCTATGCCAAATTACTTATCTCTTAGTCTATATAGTGTTATTGTAATGACTCAAGCCCTCTATCATTACTTAGAATTATATAAACTTGTTTATCTTCTATCTCTACAAGTTTTGGACTTGTACTTATTTTCTAACTTTCTAGACACTTATGTTGCATTCAGATGACTATGTCCATGTAAGTGTCCAGTTCCAACATAAGTGTCCAGTGCCTCAAAGTCATCAAATTTAAAATTTTAATGTGTCGCTATGATTTTCCTAAGTGATTTAATGAGAGATATTTATTGATAATATTGGTATATATTAATGATCAATCCTCATTCACTCACCACCTAGCACAAACCTAACAACTCACCAGATAACTTACCAAAAGCACTCAATCAAGAATTTAAGTGAATAAATCTTTCCCATTATTTTCTATTTCAATAGTAATCATAAGGAAAAACCATATATAGGTTTTAATTACTAATGTAGTATCCCATGAGTCTTATTTTCTAAGTTACAATCTAGGTTATTATTGTGTTTGCTTTTCACATATTGAAGCCTTGTACACACATAATCCAATAGATGATGGGAGAACTACATCAGTTTGAGGCCCTATTTGTGGTAGTGGATATGTAAGAAACACCCACTAATAGAGGTTTATTTAGGGTTAGCTCAACATTGTGATCCCACTAACCCATTTTTCCTAAACTCACTATGAAGACAAAGAACTAGGGTTTTTAATGATTTAATAAGAGTGATAACCAACAATCTAGATATCAATGCACTAGATTGAAGGTGACACATAATCTAGAACATTATATGTGGTTTCATATATATCCAGTAGTTATTTCATAATGGACACATATGTTTAAGTCAAACATAAGTGTTGATGTAACCATCCAAGGTTAACTCAAGTGTTTGAGGCCATAGAGGTCAAATTTTTATAATTTGATGGTTGATATAGAATCTATATTTAGTATGTTTCCATCCTATTTCACATTATATTTTCATAAGCATAGTAAACCATATAATTTATCTTGTTTCCCATTTATTACAGTATCAACTGATAGTTGTACTTACTATTTTTAACATATCTCAATATTTAAATTCAAAATATTATTTATCTAAGTTTGTAATTAATTATCTTGTTATAGATTAGTTTCTCACCCTTGTGCTTATTAATTTATATATTATTAACCATATAATATATTAACCCATATAAATTTAGGGTTAAACATTTGTTGAACCTGATCTATATCAATGCAAAGTTTTCTACTTCATAGGTTTTTAGCTAGATAGATTTTTAAATTTCTATTTTTTTTCATTTCTTATATTATTTTTCATGAAACATAGGTGTGTCCTTATATTAGATGGTGCCCTTTTATTGCATTAAGATTCTTCTCCTACCACCTAATATGTCTCAAACTAATGCAGGGCTTAATCATATGGTTCATGATGATACAAATGTTGATAATTAACATACTAATGAGGTTATCATCAAAGAATATTATGATAAGGAAAACCATGAATCTAATGAAACCAATGAACATAAACATATAGATCATGAAAAAGTGTAATAAATTTCATTATTTCATAATCATATTCATCAAAAACCTGAAGATCTTGATGAAATCCTAAGACACATATTAGAAACTACAAAATCAAAAAGTGTAGATGCATGAGGTCAATATATTTATCATGTTATTAGATCTATGGGCCATCACCATATAACAAAAACCCTCCCCTTAGGCACATCATTGCTTCATGATTTTAACAAGGGCACAAAATATGTGTTCACACCTTTGTTATTTGAAACTAGTATTACTACATCTTACATTAAAAACATAAAATTCAACTCAATTATCACTTTTGATGCCTATATCCACTAAAACTATGGGTACACCTCCTTGGTAACTTCCCAAATTTCCAACCTCAAAGACCAAGAGGTGCACACTCTTTCCAAGTAATTAAACTTTTGTAACTAAGGTTTCAAATATTGAAAAAAATCTATAAAATCACTTTATGTAATTTATTCACAAAAAGTGTTTCATAACCCTCTTGCATTATATATATATATATATATCTTCGCACCTATTGCCAGCTAGTTTTATTGTACCTAATTTCACATTTTATGATGGAAATGGTGATCTTGAATAAAATATTCAATATTTATATGTAACATACCTTGCTTATGCCTTCAATGATAAACTTTTGACCAAATTATTTCCAATGAAATTAAAATACTATGCTAGTTCTTTGATTTACGATCCAATCAATAAACACATTTAAACATCTTTCAGATCAATTTTTGGCACACTTGTCTATCAATATCATCAAAAATGCTTCTTATTCCCAAATTAAAAAAATAAAATAAGGAACCAAAGAACCTATCAATGAATATGTCCTAAGGTATAGGATAATGCTATCTGAAATGACCAATCTAATGGAAATTAAAGAGATGCAAGACATCTTCAAGAAAATATTTCTTACCCCATTACTTGAGTCCATTATTTTTCAAAAAATCCTAATCCTTTGATGTATTTTTACATATTATTCATGATCATGAAATGAAAATTATCTCATTGAATAAGATTAAGTATATAACAAACACACTGACTACTTATAATACAAGTTTACCATCAAACCAAGTTATAAGGTAAAACCTATTAAACCTAAAAAGGAAAAAAATACCATGGTTATGGTGTCATAATAGCCTAATTATAATTTCTTATCCAATTCACCAAGGAGACAATTTACATGCTTACTTGAGCCTCCAACTTCATTACTCCTAGGGCTTCCTGAGTGTCACTTCATATCTCTCCCTCTTATAGAGGTTGATATGAGTTAGCATATACCCAAAGGATATGATGAAAATTCTTATCATGACTATCACCAAGTACCTGGGCATTCTATGAATATATTTTTTACCTTGAATCATAAGATCCAATACCTCATAAATGAACAAAGTATTACATGTGATGGTCCTCCAAAGGAATTATGTTCACAACTTGGTAATCACCAAAAATAAAATTATTTAACAATCCTTTAAAAGATCATATTAATAAGGATATAAAAGTAAAAATGGTATATAATGTGCATCCTCCTCTATCACATTATAACCAACCATTGGATGGGATTATTGGTACTTATATGAAACATACACCTCTTATAGATTAGAGATAGTGAGATTGTGGATGGTGATTCTAAGGTTCATTCCTTATTCATTTGAGCATATCTTGATCACCATCCTATACATAGTTTTATGATTAATAATATTGCTAGTGATAATTTTTGCACTGTGACTTTACTCACGCATTTGGGTTATACACATAATTATTTACATCCTTAGAATAAATTAGTTAGGGAATTTAATGTGACATCATAGAATATTCTTGGTGGGATATTCTTACCATTACAAGTGGTTCCAAAACATGTGGTTACTACCTTCTCAATTATACCATACATAATATTCTTTGATATTTTATTGGGATGACCTTAGATACATACTATCCATGTATTACTTTCTATAGTGCATGGGTGTGTTAAATGCATTCATGCCAATATGATAGTTATAGTTTCTATTATTCCATATGAAAACCTAATTGAACAAGATAATTTTTACACCCAAACAATTAATTAAAATCTACTAAGGTTAATCCTCTATGAAATGGTAATAAATAGGTAATTTCATTTCTAAGGTAGTTGATACTTGAGATACCATTACAATAGAGATACACATCAAATTCCATAGAATTGTCATCTACTACACACCATATTGTGATATATAGATCAACCAAACATGTTCATATTATTGTTATTATAAAGAAACCATACAGCACTCAATTGTGGGTTCCATAAACCCCCATTCCTTTTATTGTTTCTTCACAACCACAGAGTCTTAGAATACACATGTAGATAATTATAGATATTGTAGTGCCATATATTACACTTAAACATGTTTATTGGTAGTACCACTAGTTTATTACACTAGGTTCCTAGTAGGGAGGTACCTATTACCATCCATAAGATGTAATTATAGGATAGTTAAATCTTTTTAAATTTTCCAAAAACACCATTAAATTTTTAAAAATCCAAAAAATTAAAAATATCTTTAGTTTTTACATGTTATATTAGATCCTTGGCATCTTTGATATTGGTTCCATGTTGTTAGATAACATATTAATACTTTATAAATACACATGTTTCACACACCATTTGAGTGTGATATAGGAATGCATATGGATGTTGGGCCTTGTTTCTACTCATTTCATATATAGACATTGGGGGCATCTAATAATTTGATCTTGATATACACAACTTATATGGTTATTTGATCACTTTTCATTATCATGATTGAGATTATATACTTACACATGATTTTGTTCATGCTTGTATCTTTCACATGTACTTGATATGATATGTACTTGACATTTTTTGTTAACACATATACCCAAGGATTAGTATTCTATGTTTATACTAGTTGCTTATTCTTTTCTTTTATGTAGTTTTTCAACATCTTTTCTTGCCTCTTGACTATTTGAATACGCTCCATTGTTTATTTCCCCCATGCCTTTGTTGATTACATTGACACTTGCATATGTCATTGCTTGTTGTATGGAGATTTGAATATGTCATTTATTGCTTTGTGTAAATTTTAATAATTCATGTCCCTTTAATTTTGTGTCATTTAAGCATTCCCCTTGTTTAAGGTATCCTTGGACCATTTTCTTTTGATTTATTTTTTAGTGATCTTATGTGTGTGCTTAATTACGTGTTGAGATTGTATTTTTACTATCTAGACATTGTCATGATCTATTTAATTCATCTTAGGGATTTATGTGATCACATTATATGTGATTTAATGATATATCTAACTAGACATGTTTCTATTATATGTTCCATGGTTCATACAAAAATTATACAATTATATTATCCTTTTGAGGTAAGATAGCTACCAATTTATACTTCCTCTTAACTCAAAAGTGGGGAATATTAGTGAGGGAATGTCATATAGACATGGATTCCACATTTTTTATAGTTTATATATTCATATATATATATATATATATATATATATATATATATATATATATATAGTGGGGGCATGTTACAGAAACATTTTCTCCACAATTATAGCATCACTCAGTTTCGTATTTCAATGGGGCATGTTTAGGAAACATGTTCTCCACACATACTCGTAAATTATCCAAATTTCACAATCATATGATTTGAATACATATTTATGGTATAATTATATACATTAGTTCCATTTTTATAACTAAGTTCTAGCATGAGACATATATAAGGTTAATATTCTAGGTAAAGAGCACCTAACAAAATACTTCTATAAACTTTAGCTCACTAGTTTGGACTATTACAAAATGTTATTGAGCCAATCTACTCCAACATGTGGTTCATTTTTGGTATGGTTAAGGTGATTAAATTACTCAATATTAACAAATTTATAGGTTGGAATTTATTACATCATCCAACTTCACCAAATTTATAGTGTGGATTAACTTGGATCAACTTATGCTCATCAAATTATAAGTATGATTGGGTTACATAATTGAGCTAATCTCAATTTTTGGGTGGTAAGTCATATTTTTTCAAAGGTTGAGATAATTTTTTTATTTAACCTATATATATAACCACTTAAGGATTTAAATTTGTCCTAATATCAATTTAAATAGATCATAATTATACATCTTTTCAAATCAAGATACCAAAAGGTAAGATAATTGTATAGATACACATGTGTACTCCTAAACCTTTCTATTTTTATTTCAGTCATTTAAATGATTTTTAATTTATAATATATGAATTTATTATATATTATAACATGTTATTGGATATAGATCATATCACTAGTAAAGCACTCAAATTGGGATCACACAAAGGCAAGGTGCGTTATACACACTCAAATACATTATTATTTTCCTTTAAACTAGGAATTTCATTACTAGATTAAGGGGGGAATGTAGACAATAAATTTGAATTATATATCACCTCAATATTCTATAGATAGAAAACACCTATCATGGTTATAACCATCATTTCTTAGACTTTCATGTTACTAAAAAGATCACATACACTATCTCTTTGTGCCAAATTTATTATCTTTTAGTTTGACTAGTTTTATTCTAATGGCATAAGCCTTATAAAATTGTGTTTAACCTTAAATTAGACAAGGATTGTGTTAAGAAATATAGGGTTAATAATATATGAAGGAATAATCACAAGGGTAATAAACATATCTATAGAAGGCCAATTAATTACAAAACTTAGAAAGAACATATACTAAATTTATTATACTCAGATATACTAAAAATGGAAAGTAAATCTATGATATATATGGAAATGAAAAAAAATAAGATACTTATCTAGTTATTTTTCAAATATAAATCTAGATCTAAAATAGGTATGAAGAGGACCACAAGAGTGTTTTATAATAGTCACCAAATTCTAGATTTAGTGCATCTATAGCCTTAGACACTTGCATTAGCTTAAGATAATTACATTTATGCTAGTGTGTAAGTTAGATGCATGTGTCCCATATAGAATACCTACTAAAATAGGATGTGACCACCTATATTATTTTTTATTTTTTATCACATTTACTTTGGTATATTCATATTTGGGTCATGGACTATCACTCATTGTCAAATAGCAAAACCCTAGTTATTCATCTTCATAGTAGTTGTGGGAAAAAATGGGTTGGTGGACACATAATGTCATGCTACCCAAAATTCCCCTTCATAAATGAGTGCTTCCTACATGGATAATACTCTGAAGAGGTCCTTAGACTTATGTACTTCTCCCCTATGTGTTGACTTATGTTTGAATCATGCAATGTGTGATAATCAAGTAGAATAGTGACCTAGCTTATAAATTGGAAAAAAAAAATATTGAGATGATCCTTTAGTACTTAAAACATGTATATGTGATTCCCTTATAATTGAAGTATAAATAGGAAAAAATATGTAAGCTTTGATCACTTGAGTGTTTGATTGAATGCTTTTGGTAAGTTACATGGTGAGTAGATAATAAGTTTATAGGTGAGGAATGAATGATGGTTGATATTATATTTATACCAATAACTTTAGATAATATCTCACATTCAAAAATTAGTCCAACAACTATTATCATTTCATTTGAAAATTATAAAAAAATTAGGGCACTTAAACATGCACTAGAGTAGGACACCTGCATTGACATAGGTGTCAATATATGATGCAAGTGTCTAAGGAGTAGAAAAATAGGAGAGGCTCAAAAAAATTAGAGGCACAAGATAAGTAGGTTTTAAGAATTATTTTAAATATATAAGGCTTGGGTTATCAACATATTACTATCAGTACTAAAAGATATGCTAAAGAGCATAAGAAGGAGTAGATGCAAGACTTGCAAAAGTAAAAAAGGTGTAAAACTAATAGTAACAACTAAGGTCTAAGTTTTCCAAGTGTACAAGACTAAGGGTTTGTATAATTCATAAATAGTGTCTACATTTTCACCCTTTAATCTATTAATTAAATTTATATTTTAAAGGAAAAGAATGCATACCTAGATGTTTACGACACACCTTACTTTTTTGTGAGTCCAACTTGAGTGATTTACTAGTGATTGACCTAAAACCAAGAGCATATTACATTATATAATCAGTGCATATAATATGAAACTAAAAGTATTTAAATTATTTAAATTAAAAGAGAGAAAGTTTTAGGATTACACATGTGTATCAATACAACCATCTTGCCTTTTAATAATTTCATTTGAAATATGTATCATTATTAATCACTAAAATCAAGGTTAGGAAAATATATAAATCTAGAAAGTGATATAAAGAGAGAGATAGGAGGATACATTCCCTCACTATTGGATAAAATATGAATTACCACCTGGTAGTTAAAACTAGCTCAATCGTGTAACCCAATTATAATTATAACCTAGTGAGTGTGAGTGAACCAAGTCAACTCACACTATCAAACTAATGAGACTAGATGATAAAATCAATTCTAACCTAAAAAACTGGTAATGTTGATTAATTTAATCATCTCAAACATACCAAAAGAATCCACCAACTACTATAGTAGATTGGCTCAATATCGTTTGAAAAAGTCCAACCTAGTGGGTGATAATAGTCCCTAACAATGTTTTGAATCTAAAAGTGATTTATATTTTATAATATTAGGTGAAAATTATATAGTACATACACCTTAAGCATGTCTCATGATAAAAATATTTGTAACAATGTCACCAATGTATATAATTCTACCATAAATGTGTATTTAAATGATATAACTATAAGTTTTAGCCAATTTGGAAATTTGAACAAGTGTGGGTGGCAGGGTACCATAACATGCCCTCACTATATATGGAGAAATATAAAAATTTATATAAGTTCCACTATAGATAACATGTTTCTAAACCATTCCCCCATTATATATCTAAATATATGAATGTGTGTAAGCCATGTCTCTATGGTATTCCCCCACTGAATCTAAATTATGAAATTGTGGAAATCATGACTCTATGACACTCCCCCACTAATTTTCCCTTGTTAAAGTGAGGGAAGATAGAAACTGGTAGTTACCTCACCTTAAAGGGTTAAGATAACCATATAACTATAATAAACCATGTAGTATAGATGATAACATGTCTAGGTAAATGTGTCATTCAGGCACATAGAATGTGATCAGATATAGGCCTAATATGTATGATAAATATCATTTTAATGTCTAGATATCAATAATAAAAGATCAATAAGTAATAAATTACACATAAAATGGCACTCAAAATAAAATCAAAATACAATGGTCTAAGGAGACTACAGATAAAGAGCATGATCAAATGCCTCCCAATCTAATGGACATGACTTAGTCAAATTTCCATAAAATTAAGAATGGCATATTCAAATGTTCACATGAAAAGTAATGACATATTCAAATGTCAAATAAGAAAAAAAGGCATGGGGTATAAAAATAATGGAGCATATTCAAATTCTTAACAAACAAGATAATATAAAGTTAATAAACTCAAGGAAGTGCATAAATGAAATCACAAATAATGAGAATAAACATATCATAGTATCCCATGGATCAAACTGTTAGTGAAAAATGTCAAGTAAATATCATATCAAGTACATACTAAAATATATAAGAATGGATAAAGACATGTGTAAGTATATATTATATCAAACATGATAATGTAAAACTACCATAAAATGATATAACTTAGATGTATTTTAATCATAGAGGTGGATTCCCCCAATATCTTGGTGATGTGAGTAGAGGAAAAGCCCAAAATCCAAGAGTTAATGGATAATGTATCTATGTATATCTATATCAAACTCCAATATAATCATGAAACACATTTTTATGTATAAGTAATGGATATCCTATCCATCAACATGGAACTAACACATATATTCCAAATAACTAATAAAATATGTAGATGCCGAAAAGATTTTTGACTTTTTTGGGTATTTTTAGATATGTGCAAAGACTATCATATGATCCCATCTAAATTGTGCTCATAGATATCTCCCCACTATGAACATATTGTAATAAACTATTGATGTTGCCAAAGATAATGTATAGGTGCAATATCTATTGATTTAGTATTAGGATGTTGTGTCTATGTATAAGGGAACTCTATGGTCATGAATAAATTGTAGGATTAATAGGAGTATGGGTTTGCGTAACCCATCATTAAGTGTTATGTGGGTTCTTTGGAAAAATAGTAATATGAACATGTGTAGGTGATTTAGATATCTGAATGTGGTGTGTATTATATGAGGATTGTATGGAACCCACTATGGATATCTTATGTAATGGTCTCTCAAGTACTAGACACCTAGTAAAGGGGATTTACTGTTGCTTACAATTTTTTGTTGGATTAGCCTTAGTATCCTTTATAATTAATTTTTTTGGTATAAATTTCTCTTATTCAAGAGAATATTCATATGGAACTCTAGTAACTATAACTACCTCATTGTCATGAATGTATTTAACACAACCATACATCATAGAAGGTATTACTCAAAGATTATATATATAAAGTCATCCCAATAACATATAAAATACACTCATGGAAGTTATAATTAAAAATGTAGTAACCATATGTGTGAGACCCACCTGTAAAGGTAAGACAATCTCATCAAGAACCTATTATGAGGTCCCATATATTACTCTAACTAATTTGGTAGAAGGGTGTAAATCATGATAAATATAACCCAAGTGCATAAGTAAACTCATGGTACAAATGTTCTCACTTGCACCATTATCAATCATAAAATTTATTATAAGTCTTTTATCAAGGTATGATTGAATTAATGAAGAATGAAGATTTGAATTATCATCTGTAATCTCACTATCATTGAAGGTAATAGAAGGTATCTTAACCATCGGAGTTATATTTCATGTATAAGTACTAATAATCCAATCTAATGGGTTACCATAATGTGATGGAAGAGGATGTGAATTATATGGCATTTTCACTTCTATTTATTTATTAGAATGGTCTTGCAAAGGATTGTTAAATATTTTTTATTTGTGGTGATCACTAAGTTATGAACCTAATTTCTTTGGAGTATCATGAAATGTAATATTTTGGTCATCAATAAGGTCTTGGATCTTATCCTTCAAGTTAAAACATTTATTCATAGAATTTCTTTGTCCATGGTGATAATCATAATATGCATTTTAATTATATCCTTTGGTTATAAGCTAACTAATAAAAACCTCTATAAGATGAGGGAGAGATATAATATGAAAATTTACAAGCCCTAGGAGTAATGAAATGGGAGACTCAGGTAAATGTGTAAATTGTCTCCTTGGTACATTAGATAGAATAAGTCATGAAACTATATTAATTGTGGTGGTTGTTTCCTTTTTAGGCTCAAGAGGTTTTACCTTATAACTTGGTTTGATTGTAAACTTGACATTGGATGTAGATGTAGTTTGTTTGTTTGATACATACTTAAGTTTATTTAATGAGATAAGTTTAATTTCATGGTATTGAATAACATGTCATAACTCATCAAAGGATTTAAACATTTTTAAAATGATGGGCTCATGTAAAAGAGCAAGAAAACTTTGTTTGAATATGTCTTGAATTTATTTAGCTACCATAGGATTGGTTATTTTAGACAACATTGTCTTGTACCTCAAGACATATTCATTGATAGTGCATTGGTTCCTTGTTTGATTTTTGAAATTTGGATTTTTTGTAATGTTAATATATAGGTTTTGAAAAAAATTATTTTCAATGGGGTTGAATTATTTAATATTTTAGAGAGGTAAATCATAGAACCACCTAAAAGCATATTATTTGAGGCTCCTCAGAAATAATTTGGTCAAAATTTTATCATTTGAGGCATAATTAAGTTATTACACATATAAAGATAAAATAACCTACTCAAGATCAACCTTTCCATCCTAAAATGGGAACTTAGGTGAAACAAAACCAATTGGCAAAAGGTGAAAACATATCTCAAGTGAAAGTGGGCTTTGTAAAACATATTTGGAATTAATATCATGAGGAGACTTTAAAGCACTTTGTTCAATGTTCTTAAACTTGTCCTCTAAGGTTTTTATAACTTGAATGAGTATTTGAGCTGTATATCCACTAGGGTTTAACTTAGTAATTTGAGTAGTCACCAATCGACATTAAAACTAGTATTTGAGCTAGATCATTTATTATCTCCATGGTATATGTAGCAATTGTGTTTTCAAAAAATAAAGGTTAAAATACATATCACATTCACCTATTATCAGAATGAAGTGGTAATGTGATCAAGGGGATAGTTTTTAGTATATGGGGATGACCCATAACTTAAATATCATGATCAATATATGGATTTACTTGGTCATCTATGTTTTTTTATTTTTAAGTTTCTAATATGATTTTTAATATTTCATCAAGAGCTTTGGATTTTTGACAAATATTCTCATGAGACAATTTAATAACTTATACTTACTCATGATCTATTTTTTCATGTTCATTAGTTTCATTGGATTCATGGTTTTCATTTTTATAATCTTACTTTATGGTAACTTCATCAACATGTTGCTCATTTTCAACATGGGTATCATCATATACCATGGGATTAGGTTCTTAATTGGTTTGAGACATATTATGTGGTATAAGGGGAAGCACAATGTATTTAATAGGTACACCTCCCAATCTAAGGTTATGCCTAGGTTACATGTAAAATAATATAAGCATCAAATGAAAAATTACAACAATCTAAAATCCTAGATGATTGAAAAAACCTAAGAATGATATACATTTGCATTTAAAAACCTTAAGAAGTTCAAAAAATATTTAACCTTAAATTGGATAAAGATCCTATTGGGAAAGATAGGATTAAGAATATAGAAATTAATAAGCATAAGGGATATATATATATATATATATATATAAAATAATCCAACTAATTATAAAACTTAGATAGAACATGTATTGAATTTATTTTAATAAAATATGCTAAAAATGGAAAGTATAGCTATGTAGTTCTCCCATGCTATACTGGTGTTTATGAAAAATTGGTGTAATGTTCTGTGTTGGTGTAATCCTACTATAATCAAGTGCTTTAAAAATTTATTGTGACTTTAGAGGTGTATCAAAACTTAGATCAAGGCTACTCAAGTTGTGTGGACTCAAAATTGGGAAGAATAGGTGTTTTACTCTCAATGTGCAGTTAGATATTCTAGTGATTTTAAATAATATGGGACTTTAGTGAACAATGGTTATAAAATGTGTATTTGTAGTGATATTTTTATAAATTCCTTGAATGGGAATTATAAAACGTGTAGGATGACTCATTATGTAGATTTAAATTTGAATAAATATTTATTATTTAGTGGGAAGACAACCAAAAAATTAAAACACTACTGGTAAGTGGAATAGTCATAAATAAGTAGCCTTGTCTGAAGAGTAGAGATAGACAAACTAAAAAATATGAATTAGTCTAATAGTGATATTAACATGATTGGAAAGGTGAATTGGTTTATCCATAGGATTAAAAAAGGTTAGTGTTTCCTTCATTAGTGAAACGTCAAAATAAAATTAATGAAACAAACTACCTTAAGCCTAGGACCTCTTGATCCAAATCAAGGATGAATATAAAATTAAATATGAAGATAAAAGCATGCAAATTATACCTTCCTTTGTGGATTCTTAACTTTGTTGAATTCAAGTAGAATATGAATAATAATTTAGTATCAAAGGGTATTTATAGATTTCATATTTTAAAAGTGGAGTATCTCCCTTTGATAACTTTGAGGAATGGCTTGATAAGAAGTTAAATTGATGCACATGGTGGATCTAAAAATTAGCAGGGCTTCACTATAAATATTGAGCATAAAAAATGAGGGTGGATATCCCTTTATTTATAGGTAAAATGATTGAACATGAGCCCTTAATATTTTCTCTTAGATTAATGATGGATAATTCACCCCCAGGCATCACATGGATCAAGACATGGATCACCAATATAATCCATTCATCTTGTCTAAGATGAAGGGTGGAGGAAATTCCTCTAAATATCCCAAGGGAGATTAATATGATCCCTTAATGCTATATCTAAGATTTAAGGTGAAGAATAACCCTCAAAAATATACTAAGGGATGAAATGAGATCCCTTCATCTTGTTTCAAATATGTATGGTGGATAATCCATCACAAAAATATATTAATTGGTGGAATGAATGCCCTCCATCTTGTCTCCAAGATGGAGGGTGTATAGTGTTCCTTAGAGAGTGTCAAACATGAGGTGGAAAAGAGATAAAATAAATTAAATAAAATTATAAATTCCAATCCCATGAAATTTATAATTAGAGGAAGGATTAATTAAACTAATCAAAAGTATTAATCTATATCAATATGAATTTATTTAATTTGATTACAATAAAAATAATTGGTTAGTTGACCAAAGATGGAAATGACCAGTGGTGATGAGAAATATGATTAGAGTGGAAATTTAATGATCTAATATGGTAAATTACCCTAATTAGGGATTACCCAAGGTGAATTAAACTCATACATTAGATGCACCAAAAAAAAAAGGATGAACAAATGATATTATACCATTTTGTGTATAGTTTGTGGGAGTTCATTCAATTTAACAATTTTTACATGGAAGTGATTAAAATAGAGTGTCTACATTTCCCCCCTATTTTAGGAGGTGTTTCAAGACATATATGAAGTAACATCTTCTTAAATACAAATTAAAGTGTTAAAATGAGCAGATGAAAAATTAGATAATGAAATAATAGATTCTATAATTTTGACCCTTTATTTATAGGTACAATGATTAAACATGAGCCCTTCATATTTTCTCTTAGATGAATGATGGATAATATACCCCAAGGCATCACATGGATCAAGACATGGATCACCAATATAATCCATTCATCTTGTCTAAGATGAAGGGTGGAATAAATTCCTCTAAATAACCTAAGGGAGATTAATATGATCCCTTAATATTGTATCTAAGATTTAAGGTGAATAATAACCCTTAAAAATATACTAAGGGATGAAATGAGATCCCTCCATCTTGTTTCAAATATGAATGGTGGATAATCCATCACAAAAATATATTAATTGGTGGAATGAAGGCCCTCCATCTTGTCTCCAAGATGGAGTGTGTATAATGTTCCTTAGAGAGTGCCAAACATGAGGTGGAAAAGAGATAAAATAAATTAAATAAAATTATAAATTCCAATCCCATGAAATTTATAATTAGAGGAAGGATTAATTAAACTAATCAAAAGTATTGATTTATATCAATATGAATTTATTTAATTTGATTACAATAAAAATAATTGGTTAGTTGACCAAAGATGGAAATGACCAGTGGTGATGAGAAATATGATTAGAGTGGAAATTTAATGATCTAATAGGGTAAATTAGCCTAATTAGGGATTACCCAAGGTGAATTAAACTCATACATTAGATGCACCAAAAAAATTAGGATGAACATATGACATTATACCATTTTGTGTATAGTTTGTGGGAGTTCATTCAATTTTACAATTTTTACATGGAAGTGATTAAAATAGAGTGTCTACATTTTCCCCCTATTTTAGGAGGTGTTTCAAGACATATATGAAGAAACATCTTATTAAATACAAATTAAAGTGTTAAAATGAATGGATGAAAAATTAGATAATGAAATAATAGATTCTATAATTTTGACATTTTTATTAAATGTGTTATCAATCAGGTTTAAATATGTCCCAAAATGGCCCTTGGTAATCCCTAGATGTCCCCTTAAGGGGATATTCAAAAAATATTTTGGATGAGTGGATCCATGAAATGATGAAATGGTATCATTAAGACATCATAAGAGGAGAAAAAAATGAAGAGGATAGAAGAAAATATGAAGATAAATGGACATCAAAGCCTCTAGAGAAGAATGAACAACATACCATGTCTTGGGGTGGAATTTTGAAATTAGATACTATATATTCACCTTATTGGGGTAAAATTTGATTCTTTTTTACCTTGGCAATTCAAAAACTTATCTCTGAGATTTGTGTGAAAGTGGCCTAGATAAAATGGCTCATAGATAGTGTATGAGATTTCTTTCAGACTAAGTATGAGAGTTCTTAGAACATGTGGAGTAGGACCACTGGTAGGTACCTTTGTTTTTATGTTTAATTGGCATTTAAACTCATTTATTACATATAAAAGTAAGTCAAACAAAAAATTCAATTTCAAAAATGGTTAATTCATCTATGAAAATGGAGAATTTAATGTGAAAATAATGAATTTAGCCCTAAAAATGGTGATTTAACTAAAATGGCAAAATGACACAACATTTTGGAAAGCGATGAATTTGACCATGAAAATGGTTAATTAGTTGTGATAATAATGAAAATGCCCATAATAATAGTGAATTTTCCAAATGGTGAAAATGCTCAGGGAAATAGTGAAATGGTCCTATAATCAATGTAATGGACCTATCAAGTGGAAAATTCACCATAAAATGGTGAAAATGACTAAGCCAACATGGAATGGGGAAAAGGACCCTGATAAGTGGTGAATTCACATGAAAATGGAATAAATGACCCTATAAAATGGTGATTTCACTTGAAAGTAGAAAAAAATTATTGATGCTTATAAGAAGATAAATTGATTAGGTAGAAGATTTGGAAATCTATTGATAATTTGACTAGAAGGGTAAATGTGAGACAATATGAGATGATTGTATGATGAGGATTAGGTTCAAAATGGATTGATTAAGTGAATCTATTTAAAATAGAATTTATTAATGAGTAAAATTTGATTTAATTAGATATAGATGACTAAATTTAGCTATCTTGATTAGATTTTAGGAGTAAGTGGATGTGCTCATAGCATGTGAGAAGAGACCTCACATTTTGTGGTGGTTAACAATATGGATAAAGGAGATGTGTAGATTTTTTGTAATTATTATCCTCTTATACATGGTGAGGATGCTAATTATTATGGTAGATCAATAATTTCTTAGTACCCTTATTAAGAGATGGTGACTTGACACCTCAATATTCTAGTTGCTAATATGAGAAGTGACCATCACATTGGAGGATGTTTGACACATCTTACAAGTGTCAATAAGAGTCTAATCACTATATTGGTTAACACTTAAGCTTATATAGTATATGCTAAAGGACTTTACTATCCATATTGACATTGAGATGGTATGAGGAGGATACATGGATATTGATGAGATCAAATGTGACATGAGATGAATAATTGAAGGTTGATCTCCCACCACCAATAGTAGTTGATAGAGTGGTGATTATTTTGATGTTTATTATCATTATCATTACATTTCCTAACAAGAGTAGATAATTATTCCACATGGGCCTAGGAGGAGTGGTTAGGGATATGTTAGAGCAAATAGTCATATTTTCATGGGGGCCTATCATATTATCATAGCTATACCATGATTTACATTTTATGGTATATTAATGAGGATGTAGTATAGGTGCTTTCATATTGATCTTGATTTGGGAATGAAAGTATAATTATATTTAGATACCATTGAGATGGTGATATTAGAGAGGACCATGGCCTATAGTTGGTACCAAGCTGGAGATAGACACATGGGACATATGGGGATCCATGGTGTCATAGATGATCCCTAGATGAGATGATATCATAAGATCTGATGTGGAAACCATACTTAGGTATTCAATACTAATAGGTTGATAATGTAGAGTATACATAGTATGTGACCATGGTTTGTTACATTATTGGTTGACATGAATATACTATTTAGAGGTCTAGACTAGATAGCATACAACATCACCTTAGGCTATAATAAGATATACCCATAAGAACACATCATTTTTCCCATGTGACCAAAGATACATATCATTAAGGGCTAGGAGAGGATTAGGAAAAGCAAGGGACTAGTTTTGGTTTGATTCCTTAGGTGGCTTAGGCCTACATAAGAGGTTGAATAGATACAATAGTGATTATAGTGTATATGACATGGTGGGCCTAAAATTCACCATTGAGATTGACCATTCTATTTGGTGGTGATAAGGGATTGGGAGCTTAGGCATAGGCACATGTACCACTATGTATTTATAGGGCCTTCATTTCACATGAGCCCTTCATATTGTATCTTAGATAAATGGTGGATAATTCACCCCAAGGAATCACATAGATCAATACATGGATCACCAATATGAGCCCTTCATCTTTCCCAAGATCAAGGGTGGAGTATATTCCTAAAAATATCACAAGGTTGATTAATATGATAGATTAATATTGTATGGAAGATTAAAGGTGGAGAATGTACATCAAAAAAATATTGAGCGATGAAATGAGATCCTCCATATTGTTTCAAAGATGGAGTGTGGAGAATTCATCCCAAAAATATATTAATTGGTGGAATGAAGGCCCTCCATCTTGTCTCCAAGATGAAGGGTAGAGAATGTTCCTTAGAGAGTGTTGGACATGATGTGGAAAAGGGAGAAAATGAATTAAATGAAATTATAAATTCCAATCCCATGGAATTTATAATTAGAGGAAGGATTAATTAAACTAATCAAAAGTATTAATTTAATTAATTGATATGAATATGAATATGAATTTATTTGATTTGATTATAATAAAAATAATTGGTTAGTTGACCAAAGATGGGAATGAACAGTTGTGATGAGAAATATGAATAGAGTGGTAATTTAATGATCTAATATGGTGAATTACCCCAATTAGGGATGACCCAAGGTGAATTCAAACTCATATGTTAGATTCACCAAAAAAATTAGGATGAAAATATGATATTATAACAATTTGTGTATAGTTTTTGGGAATTCATTCCATTTTACAATTTTGACATGGAAGTGATTAAAATAGAGTGTCTACATTTTCCCCTTTTTGAGGAGGTGTTGCAAGACATAGATGAAGTAATTTATTATTAAATATAGATAAAAGTGTTAAAATGAGTGGATGAAAAATTAGATAATGAAATAATAGATGTTATAATTTTGACATTTTTCATAAATGTGTTATTAATCAGGTTTAAATATGTCCCAAAATGGCCTTAGGTAATCCCTAGATGTCCCCTTGAGGGGATATTCAAAAAATATTTTGGATGAGTGGAACCATGAAATGATGATATGGTAGCATTGATAAATTCTAAGAGGAGAAAAACATGAAGAGAATAGAAGAAAATATGAAGATAAATGTACATCAAAGTTAGAACTAATCCTCTAGAGAAGAGTGAACAACATACCATGTCTTGGGGTGGAATTTTGAAATTGGATACTATATATTCACCTTGTGGGTGTAAAATTGATTAATTTTTACCTTTGCCATTCAAAAAATTATCTTTAAGATTTGAGTGAAAGTGACATAGAGAAAATGGATCATAGATCACATATGATATTGCTTCCAAACCAAGTATGAGAGTTCATACAGCATGGGGAACAAGACCACTGGTAGGTACCATTGTTTTTATGTTTAATTACCATTTAAATTCATTTATTACATATAAAAGTAGGTCTTAAAACAAATTCATTGTTGTTATAATGGAAATTTTAATTTAAAAAATGGTGAATTCATCTATGAAAATGGAGAATTCAATGTGAAAACAATGTATTCAACCCTAAAATTGGTGAAAATGCATCTAAAAATGGTGATTTGATAAAAATGGCAAAATGGCACATAACATTTTGGAAAGTGATGAATTTGACCATAAAAATGGTGAATTGGTAATGATAATAATTAAAATTCCCAAAATAATAATAAATTTTCCAAATGGTGAAAATTCTTAGGGAAATAGTGAAATGGTCGTATAATTAATGAGATGGACCTATCAAGTGGCAATTTCACCTTAAAATGTTGAAAATGACTAAGCCAACCTGGAATGGGGAAAAGGAACTTGATAAGAGGTGAATTCACATGAAAATGGAGCAAATGAGCATATAAAATGTTGATTTCACTTGAAATGAAAAAAACATCTAAATTCTTAAAGGAAGATAAATTGATCAAGGAGAACATTGAGAAAACTAATGACAATTTGACCAGAAGGGTAAATGTGGTGCAATATGATAGGATTGTATGATGAGGATTAGGTTCAAAATGACTTGATTAAGTTAATTTATCAAAATTAAAATTGATTAATGATTAAAATTTGATTCAATTACGTATAGATGACTAAATTTAGCTATCTTGATTAGATTTTAGGATTAAGTGGATCTGTTCATAGCATGTAAGAGGTGATCTCACATTCTATGGTAGTTAAAAATATAGATAAAGGAGAAGTGTAGCTTTTTTGTGGTGATTAGCCTCTTATAAATTGTGAGGACACTAATGATTAGGCTAGATAAGGCATTTTATAGTGCCCTTGCTGAGAGATGGTGATTTAAAACCTTAATATTCTAGTTTCTAATAAGAGAATTGACCGTCACATTGGAGGATGTTTAACACATGTTATGATTGTCGATCAGAGTCTATTTACTATATTTTCTATTGCCTAGTATTATATAAATATGATAGAGGGCTTTACTATCCACATTGAAATTGAAATGGTATGAGGAAGATACATATATATTTATGAGATCAAGA
>JARHVA010003417.1:0-5000 GCA_037957365.1 Torreya grandis | reverse complement strand
TAGGTGGGGGAAATTGGATGTTAGGGTACTGGATTAGATGGTTGATGTAAAAATGATGGGGAATAATAATGGAAGGATAATAGGCTATGCCATCCTTATATAGACTAATAGGATAACTTACATCAATTCCAAAGGAAAATTCCTCAAAAACTATAGAAGGATTCTTGATGGCTTCAAATTGATATTCAATAGGTGTGTAGTAGAGATTAGAATATCCTAATTCTAATTTTTTTCCAATATTAAATTTGATGTTGATATGGATGTTTATTTTTATTTTGATGCTAATGGTAGATATATTGATTATAATTTTAAATTTGATTCTAATTATTATGTCAATTATAAAATGGAACCTAATTCTAATTTTGGTTATAATTGTAAATATAATTTTGATAATGATCTTGATCCCGATTGTGATTCAAACACATAGATGACCTACTAATTTGAGTTATCCATAATTACCTTTTTCACTTCTTGTTGACCAATGAAGGCTTGGGTATGAAAGGATTTCCAATAATGGGGAAACTTTGGCAATGGATGGAAGATAGATTGTTGATCAGTAATGTGTTCTTAGTGTATAAGCCCATCAAATAAGGGTTCATTAAATATAGGTAAACAATTACTGATAGGTTAATCAAAATAAGGCTCATCAAAGATAAGAATATGATCAAAGTATGAATCATCAAATATGGGTGACTTGTATTGATCTAGACTTAAAAGTGAATGAGTATGATTGTGATCTAGGAAAGGATCTTGGCATATCCTCATTTGGTAATCCTTACACATGAATTGATTTAATTATTTCATAAAATATGTCTCTTGGAGGGGGAATTCCATGATATTATTAGATAGTTGGATTTTTTTATGTCTCTAAGGATAGATTAGATATTGGAATAGAGGATGAAACATCAAAATTAGATGCCAAGTAGGATCAGTTTTGGCTAAGCTAGAAATTTGGGTCTATCACATTATGGCTTATATATGGGTCAGGGATTAATGTCATTTTTATGGCTCAAAATATAAATGGGAATTGTATAAAGGTACCAAAATACTTTCCCTTTTTCTAGCATAACTAGGATCAAGTAGGTAACTAGTAGATGGGATGTTTGACAGATATTGAATATGTCATGGAATACTATTACTATTCCTACTTAGGATAGACTCTAGGTTTGATGGATCAAAATTTATGGGTAGTAAAACACCTATTTATAATAGCCATACAATAATATCATCCTTTTTATCAAATAAATATTATTCATAAGATATATCTAAATCTTGTGGGAACATCATAACATTACTTAGAAAAGTAATATAAAATCTATTAGAGGATGTCCTAAGGTAAGGACACATAAAAGGGGAATGATTAGATGGGAATTGGCCCAAAACATGGTATAATCAACTTGATTTTAAATTAATTGGACCCAAGTAAGGTGAAATTTATTTGTGTGGGAAATGCAATTAGAAACAACCCTAAACATGGTAGACTTAATTAAATTGACTATGACTATCCCTAAGTAGGGAAATTTGATTGGATTCTTTTAAGATCATATTGGAATTTGATTTTGTATTGGATTCAAATAAGATAAAGTATGGATTTCATGAATTTGTCTCTCCCAACTGATATATGTAGGATATTTAATGGAAAGATAAGGATATGATTTGAATGGTTTGAACTAGTGGACAAGTTTTAGATTAAGGTAAAAGTAGGTTTTAAAGGGACTTTGATCAAAGTTAACATGATTAAAATGTGACTTTGTTTAGGTTAGTGTGAATTAGGTTTGGACTTGATTTGAAATAAATATTGAAACATGATTTAGAAAATGTAATTGAATGTTTAAATTTAATATAATTGACATTGAAATAGTTTGACCTTGAATAATTGATTTTAAATAGAGTTGACTGGATCGTACCTAAGTAGTTGAGCTGATTTGAAATAAATTTGTATATTTTGGTTTGAAATTGGAATTTATAATTCAATTGGAATTAGGTTTGACTCAAAATGGGTAGCATAAAGGTGTAATTTATAAAAATAGTGTGTTTTCACTTGGACAACATAATGCCTATAAATAAGTAGGAGGACCAATTTTGATAGCATAACACCTTTGGGGGATATGATATTCTAATCCAAAAATTGTGTAGAGTAATGCCTCTTTTTGAAAGTATATATAGATTATGTTTGAATATATGACAAGTTTTTTGACATAACATTCAAGCAATAAAACATTCAAACTCATGACCCTACTTTAGTGAATGACATGCTAATACTCTACATTCATTAGTTCCTTTGATATACTCACCTTAAGAGAGGATTATAAAGCTTAATATTCTTTAGGTAATTAATATAGTTATTGGTGGTGTTTTAATCACACCATTCTCTCAAAAAGGTGTGTATTTTAAATACATCATCATGTGTTATTGCCTTTGTAACCCTACATTGATGGATGTTTCATGGTTGAAAGGTCATATTCAAAGGTTTTTGTGGGCTTACTAGATGATCCCATTATACCTTGAAGTATGTGGGCACAAAAATAAATTTGTCAATTAGACATTAATACCTAAAAAGATATTTATGGGAGGGTCTTGTGCCTTCATGACCACTTCATTTTAAGATTTCAATGAAGTGATACCAAAAAATTAAGATTTGGGGGATATTTCAACCAAAGAACAATTGATGTAGCCTTATTTTATATAACCCACCAGATAAATAGGGTTGGTACAAAGGCTAGTAATGATGTCATAGTCACCATGCCCTAAAGACTCATGAGAAGGTAATGACACCCCAATCATGCAACAAAAAGAAAAGTAAATGTATTGTCATTCTTATTTTTAATAATCCCACTAAGATCAATTGAAGAGAATAATAGATAAATCTTTCATGATAAAATAAGTGAAGACCTCCATGGTTCTACGTCACACTACTAAGGGAGAGCATACATGTGAAGGGATCATAAAATTACACAAGCAAGTCCTTCAGTAAAGAAATAAAATGATGAATATAAATGAAAGTTATTTATTACACAAAATTAAAATATGATTTTTTTTTAAAGAACTAAAAGAAATGTGAATGAATAATATGTGTTTTAAATGGATCACCACACATTTTTGAAATCTACAAGAAAAATAATTTCTTTAGTTTTGCTTAGTGGGTCTTTGTCAAGAAATGGAGCTCAATTTTATGCATTTTAACAACTCCTATCCTTAAAACATAGACGTGAATTCACCATTTATTAGGGCTAATTTGTTGTTCATAAGAACCTGCATAAAATAGAAAAATAAACTAAAAAATATAGATAGAGGTTAATTATCTAGTTAATAAGGTCAATTTCATTGATGATATATTAATTTCACCAAAATAAAATTTAAATTCACTATTTAATATGATCAAAAATGTGTGACACCAGAGAATGAATTCACCTATAATATTATCAATTTTCCCAATTTTTTAGATTATTTCATCAATTTTGGAGACAACTTCACTAATTTTTTGGGTCAAATTCATTGAATATAAAACCTACATAGAATAAAAAATAAAACCAAAACTAAATAACACGGGCATTTTTATGATTACAAGGGTGTTTTCACCAATTCACAAATCTACAATCATGAATTTGTCATTTTTTTCAAAGTGAATTCATTGATACATAGAGGTGGAAAAAATGATGAAATTATTAAAATTAGATAAAATATTAGATTTTCAAAAAATAAAAATTGAAATAAAAGTTCAAAAAAGAGTTTGGGTTATGGATGTCCCATCATGGATGCCATATGTATCCATACAAAAGATCATAATTTCTTTCATTAGTGAATTTTAAAAATCAAAGCAATGAAATAAATGACCTTAAGCATAGGACCTCATGAGACCAATAAAATTGAATAGAAAACCAAATATGAAGACAAAAGCATGAAAATTATACTTTCCTTTCTAGATTTTTCTCATAGTCAAATGTAATTAGAATGTGGTTAAAAATGTAGTATTGAAGGGTATCTATCAATGCCATATTTGAAAAGTGGATCATCTCCCTTTGATAACTTTAATTAATAGCTTGATAATAATTTGAATTGATGTGTAAGGTGGCTCTAATAATTGGTATGGATTCACTATAAATATTGAGCATTAAAAATGAAGAGGGTTTCCCCTTTATTTATAGGTAGAGTGATTGAACATGATCCCTTTATCATGTCTCAGATGAAGGGTGGATAATTCACCCTAAGGCATCACATAGATCACTAACATGAGATCTTAATCTTGTCCAAGATGAAGGGTGGAGGATATTCCTTAAAATATCCCAAGGGACATTAATATGAGCCCTCCATTTTGTATGTAATATGAAGGGTGGAGAATTCCCCTCCAAAATATCTTGAGTGATGAAATGAGATACCTCCATCTTTTTTTCAAGATGGAGGGTGGATAATACATCTCAAAAATATCTTAATTGGTGGAATGAGGGCCCTCCATCTTGTCTCCAAGATGGATGGTGCAGAATTATCCTTGGGAGAGTGCCCCAAATGAGGTGAAAAGGGGACAAATTGAATTAAATGAAATTAGAAAATCCAATTCCATGGAATTTATAATTAGAGGAAGGAATAATTAAACTAATAAAAAAGATTAATTTAATAAATATGATATGAATATTGATTTGTTTGATTTTATTATAATAAGAGGAATTGATTAATTGAACATAGAGATGAAAATGACCAGTGGTAATGAGAAATATGAATAGAGAGATAATTTAATGATCTAGTACCATGAACACCCTAATTAGGGATGCCCCAAGATGAATTCAAACTTATATGTTAGATGCATAGAGTAAATTAAGATGAATATATGATATTATACTAGTTTGTGTAAAAATTGTAGTAAGTCATTCCTTTTTGCAATTTTGACATGGAAGTGATTAAAATGGAGGACATAAGTAAAAAATTTAGACACTATCAATGAGCATGATAGTCCTAAATGAATAGCCTTATACAAGGAGTAAATATAGATAAATTTAAAATGTGGA
>JARHVA010003416.1:1950000-1999789 GCA_037957365.1 Torreya grandis | reverse complement strand
AGAGAGTGAGAGAGAGAGAGAGAGAGAGAGAGAGAGAGAGAGAGAGAGAGAGAGATTATGTTCACATAGAAGTAAATTATCACCAATAAGAGGTTCACTTGGAAATGCATAACTAATTTGTTTATTTGGTGCATTGTGCATAGGAGAATGGGGTGAAAAGTATCTTTCCCATTTATCAAAATTATTTTCTTTAGAAGAAGGAATAAAAGAGATAGGTTTGAGAGAAGAAGATGCATCTACTTTTTCTTCACTATCACTTTCACATGTATCATCATATTCCTCATTAAAATAATAGTAATTATCTTCATTGTAAATGAAATCATTTTCCACATTTTTATATAATGTGAAATTTTACAAATTTTTCCATTCATTGTCATAATTATGCGAAAAATTTAGAAATTGATCTATGGGATGAGAGGGAAGAAGTGCCTTAGTGGAAATTTTATTTATTTCACCAAAGATATTATGTAAAATTACTATTAAGAAAATAAAATAAAAAATAAATATATAAACATATAGATTTTGAAATTTTTTTAAACAATCTAAATAATTTACAAAAATTTCAAAATATTTTTCTAAAAAATTGCAAGGCTTGGGGTTGGAGGACCTAGTTTAGGAAACTAGGGTTTTTTGGGTTAGAATTTTAGAACTTTTGACAATTATGACAATAATTTAAATTTATAAAACAATAATTAAATATAATTAATGCAAAAAAAATTTAAAAAATTAAATTAAATTTTTACACAAAATATGACAAAAACCCCTAAGGGTACCTAGGGTTTTTAGATTTATTCGAAGTAAGTTGGGTTCACCAAAATGTTTTATTATTTTTGAGAAACTAGGGTGTAGTTTCCCAAACAATAAATGGTCTAGAGTAAGGGGAAAAATCTAGTTTACTATGGTAAAATATAGATTTTTTATTAAATAATTTACATAAGGAAGAGAAATAAAATTATCTAAAAATGGACTAAAATGAATTATTTAGGAGCTAGAAATTATGGTGTAGGACTGGGGATACTATCATAAATTAGGATCTATCCTTAATTTTATGATTGGATAAGAGCAACCAAAATAGGACACTAGTGGAACCAAACACTATAGTCTACTTTTGCTGCTATTATCCAGGAGATCTGAACTTTTTAGGTTTTGTTCATTATGTCTATGTGACCTTACCTATGAAGTTTTGGAGGCTATAAGTCAACAAATCTCATTGTAGATTCATTCTAATCTCAAAACCTTGTATTTATCTCTACACATTCCAATAATAAATTCATTAAAAAAAGGGAGAAAAATGATGTTAAGAGAAGAATGATCGCATGAGCTATAACCCTTATTATCCTGATCATTACCTACATTAACCCTCAATTTAGGGTCTCAGATAAAATTTCATTCTCCATTAAGGAGCATAGCACAATCAATGTGCATGTTATATGTAAGAATGAATTTTTCTTAGGCCCTTCCTAATCAAGCATTCAAGTCTATGTGTGATGCAAAATGTTGAGCTATACTATTGACTATTTTTTGTTATCTAATGTGTGAAAGTAGTAAGTGCTAGATATAAAAATTCCTTATGTATTCCTTTATATAAGAGAGGATTTATTTTAAATTTGGGATCTTTAATCTCATTTGGATGACATTGGAAAACTTAAGAATGAAGCTAAGAAAGGGGATAGGACCTATTAAGTGAAGTAAAATGACCATTGGAGCTCAAAATGACCTTAGACAAGAGCACTATTAATAGACACTAGTGGCACTGGTGCTATAGTAAAAGTTGGGCATTATTGTCCTTACATGACAAGGCCTAGGGGGATGGAAAGAACAAAAAAAACCTAAACTTTTTGAGGTGGAATGACTATTTTAAAGGCTCAAGATGACATGGAATAGGTAAAAAGGTGACTCAAGTATGAAATAAGACCAAGATGAGTAAAATGAAAGACATGGCTAAATGTGAACAAAGCTCTTATTCTCTAGTCAGATTCTCCTATAATAGGACTATGAAAAGACAAGATATGTGTGGTTTCTTGACCAATTTAGTGTGTATGCAACTACATTGGTTAAATGGTGTGCCCTCAATCATGGGCCATAGGGGCATTACTGTATACACTTCTCTTTTCACAAAAACTTGGCATTATTAGCAAGTCCTTACATTGGAATGAGCATCCTTGAAGACGGTTGTCTAGTAATATCCCATCTTGAGTATTCTATAGGCTATGGTATTACTATATTGGTGGCCACTACCAATATTTTGATGTAGATTTTCCAAAATTTCTTGGGCTTCTTAGCATGACACATATCTTAAATATATGATTTCATAGTTTTTATATATAGGATTCCATTTATAATAATGTAATGAGTATATTTTATCCTCAAGTCTCTCTTTTGATCTCTTTTGAGTTATTTGGGACATGTTCTAGTGAGTAAGAACTGAATAATACCTAAATACCATTCCTCTTGGGAAACCTCTATTTGGCACACTTCTTCAATGGTGATTCATGGGTCTAGTTTAGTCAGTAATTGAATAGTACCTTGTCCTCTAATGGTTTTGGTAGGTTTAATATCAATATAAAACTCTTTTAATTTCACCATCCATTTTACCTTACACTCTCCCAACTCATTTTGTCCCAACATAAGTTTGGACAACAGGATCTAGTATAATAGTGATGGTCTTGTTCATGAAGATGTAGTGTCTAAAGTTCTTGACCATTTTGTCAAGGGAAAATATTTCCTATCAATTAGGGATTATTTAATCTGTGTATATTTTAAGTTAGTACTCATAAAAGAGATAATATGTTTGCTTTCTTCCCTATTTTATATAAGTATAACAATAATTATATGCTTTAAAGCAAATGATCATAGGAAGAAGTCCACAGTAAAGTATGAGAACACTAACAATGGGGACTATGATATAGCCTTATTAATTTCTTGGAATGAGTTCTTAGCTTTAGGTTTTCATTCCATTTTTTCATCATGTTTGAGTATTGTGTTCAGGGGTTTGACAATCTTTGTAAACCTTGATATAAATTTTCTCACAAAATTAATCTTCCCAAAGGACTTCATCTCCTTTTTTTCTATTTGGTAACATTATTTTTAAAATTCCCTAATTTTTGTCTAGATCAATGGTGATCTCATATTAAGTGTTAATGTGTCCTAACAACTTGCATTTTTTAATGCTAAATATGCTCTTTTGGGGGTTCAGTGAGATACCAAACTTCTTGTATATTTTAAAGATGGATGGGTGATTGTCTATATGATTATCCCTATGATTAGAGAAAATAGTGAGGTTTTCTATGTATATCATTATGTTTTTTATTATAATTTCTTAGAACATGTCATTCATCACTCTTTGAAAATTAGTTCAAGTATTGATCAACCTAAATATAATTTGTTTATAAGTTACCCATTTTATAGTAAATGCAATTCTCATTCTATTCTCTAATTCCACCAATACTTGATTATATCCTACAAATAAAACTGATAGATGCATCATTCCATAATCACTCATGATTTTTATCACTCCATATAATGAGGGAAGGGATAATTATTTTTATCAAAAGTTTTGTTTAGCTTCTTTAAGTCAACACACAATCTAATTTCACTACTCTTTTTCCTAACTAAAACTAGATTATCCACCCAAGTTGAATGCATAATAGGAAATACTATCTGAGAACTTATTAGAATCTCTACTTTTTTCTATATCAATGGTTTTTGGATGGGATTAATTGGTTTTTTTCCTCTACCTAAATGGTTTATGAGATGTCTTGAGTGGAATTGTATGGGTGATGACTTTAGTATTGAATATCCTTAAGTCATCATAGGTCCATGAAATTATGTCTTTATACCTAATTATCAATTCCTTAACCCTTTAATTTTCATCTATAGTGAAACTTAAGACAATATTAATGAGGTGTGGCTCTCTTTCATCACCTAAATTGTTTGAGATGAGCTTAGACTCATTATCCTTAAGATACCTTTGTTGTTGTGCTTGAGAATCTATATCAAATTCACTTTATAATCTAACCATCCCCAATGGGATATGATTTTCCTTAAGTTGGATGGCATCCTCTTCACCTAATTCTTTGTGCCATCTATGGCTTCTCTCCTCATCATCAGTTATTTGAGACTTGAACTATCTTGAATTGGTCAAAAATTGGACAACTTGTTGGTCATCATCAAATACTTAAAAAAAATTAATATTGCTTGGAACTAATGGATAAAGTACCAATTAAATAGATAATTTTTATACTTTTGAATCTTATAGGGGTGCCAAATTTAATACTAATGTAGCCAGTAAATCAACAATTTGGTTTTGTTTTCTTAGAATGGCAATTATATTGAAAGCATCAAATGACTCAATTAAATCCTAAGATCTATATCTATACTTTTTTAAATATGAAAATTTACATTGGTACTTATTCTTGACCTAGTTAATCATTAGTTATGAGTCTCTGTATACCATCAATTCCTTGACATTATTCTTGAGAGCAAATTATAAACCCAAAATCAAGGCCTCATACTTTGTTATAATATTAGTTTATGGGAATTAGAGCCTATATGTTACCAGGTATTTATTCCTTTATAGATCAACCAAATTGATACCAACACCTGATCTTTGCTTGGATATTTCTCTATCAAAATGGAGGGTCCATAATTAGGAAGGGCTTTACACTTCTTCCTACATTTTATGCTTCATAGTAAATGTGTGAATTTTAATACTAGGAGATTTTTAACTTAATTCTTCATTAGCAGTGTTGTACTTTAAAATAGGGTGCTTCACCCTTGGCTTCTAATCAATCCTAATATATTTGGTAATGCCTCTCCATGGTAGCCAAATTTGAGAGAATTCTATGGAAATATGTACATTGAGCATCTTCAACCAATCTCAGCTCAATAATAGCCCATATCTCTTAGGAATATCTACCACCTGTATGTCAATAATCCTTTGTACTCAAGGTTTTCAAGCAGCTTGGATTTTTACATCATTAAGTTCCTTTATCATAAGTACTACATTTTTATCTAGTTATGAAACAATCCTCGTATATGGGTTTGTGGTCAAACAAAGATTCTAACAAATGGAGGTTGGTATCATAGTAGTTGAGGCTCTAGATTCCACCAAATAATTATGTATATTCTTTACAAATTCCTAAATGGTCATCAAGAAAGGAGGGACCTCAAGCTTAATTTTGTATATAAAATTTATTTTTTTTGGTTTTAGACTTTTCTATAATAGACTTGCCTATGATAGACTTACATAAGATCATCTTATACTCTATGATTTGTGTGAGCTCATGAAGAGTGATATTAGTCTTGATATTCTTCATATCCTCAATAATGTTATATCCTCCCTTACTTTGTTCTTCTCTATGTTGATGCTAATCATTCCCTTTTGGGGGAGGAGGATTATTATCAGCTTTAAGATTTAAGTGAATAATTTTTTTATTCAGAGGAGTAGAAGCTGTGAGATTTTTTATATTCTTCAAATGGTAATTTTTCATGTTAAACTACTGTAACACTTGTACTTCATAATAATTGTCCTATGGAACATTATCATCTTCACTAGCGAAGGGAAACTCATAAGTTTCAAAAGCCATAACTAAACTTGAAGGACAATATTCATGAGGTAGATCTGGAAGATTCATTATTTGATCTTGTCTAATCATTTCCCTTTAAAATATTTTAAAGGCTACACATAAATCCACATATTCCAGTTCCCCACGTTGTGATGTGTTGTGAACCCTATACCAATTAGACAAAGTTGTCTCCATGATATTGATTTCTGGTAGCTTATTAGACTATTATTTTTTAAATTATTAGTGAGACTATTAAAAACCATGTTATATCTTAGAAAGATAGAATTCTGGTTGTAATAATAATTAATGGTATTACCCATCCTTTTCTACATATTCAAGAAGTTATTTCTCAACTTTTAGACCACTCTTTATATAGAATCCAATTCAACTTTAGTGGAGTCAGAACCACGAGTGACTATTATATTAGTGTGATCCAAATGTTAATTTTTTTGGTTATGCTAAGGGACATTCCTTTATGCTTGATTATTTAGGAACCCATAATTTTCATTTGTTGTTTGCTACATCATGGGAGGTAAAGTGTACAACTAATTTTGGTTAAATGTAGGGGCATTCTAATTAACATGCAGAATTGGATTCAAAGATGAGAATCAATTATTGAATGTTTGGCCTCCTAAATTATGAGGATTGAGATATGGATTTAGTTAATTATAAATATTAATAGCTTCTTGATACACCAAACTAATGTATTATTTGTGGCATTTCTTCATTAAAAACTATGATAATGGGATCTAGAGCAATCTTGTGTACATTTGAGTGTTAAATCTACATTTGGATTATATAAAACATTCAACTAAGTGTAAATCTTCTAACATATTATATTGAAGGCCCAAATTGACTCATTAGGAACCCTCTTCATGCTTGTGAAATTTTGATACACCCATTTTTGATTAGTCACTTGCTCAAATTGTGAAAGAAAAGTATTTTGGCATTTATTCTATGAGGTGATGAATCTTTCTTGCAAATTGAGATATCAATCACAAGTATAATACTCTAGAGTAAATGGTAAAAACTTGCATGAAACATCTTCATGGGTGACATTAATTAATATTAGATCATCCTTGAAATATTTGATATGTTCTTCTATTTAAGGGGAAGAAGATAGGAAAGTACTTCTTTGGGTTCCTTGCTAGATCATGTTGGTCTTTAGGGATGACAATAACATATTTGACTAACCAAGGTTGAGGCATAGGAGGATTAATAAATTGGATACCTCTTACTAGAGAAGGTGTCCTAGCTCATTTCACCTTAGAGATGATAGTATTGGTTTAGGTCTCTTGTGATTTGATAAAGGTGAAACCAAAAGGATATCTTAGGCCCTAAACCTTGTTACTCACCTAAGTGTCTCCATTGCAATTCTATGTAGTGACTAACCTCTATTATTTAGAAAAGACACAAGTGTTCCCTCTTTATAGTTTTATATTTTTTCTCTTATTAATGTGAGTTTCATGCACACCCAAAAATAATGAATGAGTTAGCGTCTAACATTTTAGGATCTCTATGGAATGAAGTTCCACTCTAGGGCATGATTTATAGGTATGTAGTTAAAACAATCAGGTGGTGGAACAACATGTTTAGATTATATATTTTTTAACTAGGTTTGTGGATGGATGCATGAAATATATAACACATACCTAGATGACTACAAAAGGAAATACTCCTATAGACCTTAGATTATCAACTAGGTCTATATTGATTACTTAAACTAATGAAATCTAGAAATTTTTAGTAGTTTTAACAAATTTAAGAGTGACATTCATCAATAAAAACAACCAAATTCATCCATAGCATTATCACACTTAAAAACCATAGAGATGATATAGATAAAAAATCTTAGACTTTCAATAACATAGGAAAGGAATAAGAAAAAACAAACACAATTGCATGATAAAGAATGAATTGATTTATTCTTATATTTTGATCAAAAAACTTTAACCCTTTGAAAAGAGGGTAATACATGTATTTAAAATACCTATGGAAGGGGTTTCCTCATCTTCAAAGTTTAGAAAAACTTTGTGTTACATTATAATAACTAGAACATAAGTTATAGTTCAATACAAAACTACATGTTATAACTCATAGACTATATCTGACATGAAATGTGTGTATGTTAGTTAGAATAATTCATCTAATTATAACATAGATGTAAGAAGGTTTAGCTAGCCATGAATAATCATTACATACAAAATCATCCTTTGACTAAGTCTAACTTGGTTCCTTATTTGTACTTCTAATGGTTTTAGTTATAATTAAAGTTATAATTGGAGCTAAATTGGTGGTTGAAGTTGAACTAGTGATTGTAGTAGATGTGTTAACTTGAGTTATAGGTAGAGATGAATTGGTAGCTTAAACTCAAATGGTAGGTGGTGTGGATGTGGTAACTTGAGTTGAGATGTTAGGTGTCATAGATGTACTTGTTGATTTGGGAGGGATTGAAGTTATAGGTAGTGTTGAATCTAACACATTAGGTGGAGTCTAAGTTAAACAAATACATGGTATCATAGCTAACATCTTCTTGTCTTTGACATCCTAATAGTGTTTCTATACAATTGAATGTTGTGACTATACTATTCTCATAAATAGGAGAGAATGTTTATTCACCCTATCATTATGTGTCATTAGCCTTACATGCTTAGTTTTGGTAGCTTAAAAACCTACCCAAAATACTTACACTTCAATTGCTTTCTTACTCACCAAACTCAATTTCACTTCAATATCTTCTAAATTTAAACCTTGTAAACTCTACTTGAAATTATCTAAATCTTATTGTATCATTTGGTCATAAAATAGACTTGGCCACCAATTTCTCAGTGCTATCCCATACATGTGTCAATTCTAGATTATTCAAAATTTTCACTACGTGCTTCTCTTGTTCTATGATCTTATCAACTAAAGAATCAATAACATTTACCAATTCCTAGGGCTCTTGGGTCCTAATGACTGCTAGATTTAGTGTATTTACTACCACTAGGGGGGTTATCAAATTTAAATGGTTGAATTCCTTATTAGTATTATGTCAAACCAATAAATTCAATTTTTTCTCATCTTCCTTGAGAAACTTAACAGTTTTGTTATTGTAGTTGCATGTGGAGCCAATTATGCTCTCAAATAATGAAAATTACCTAGGATTTCATATGACCTTAATGTTGAAATTTGAACATCTTGCTATATCCCATAGGGAATATAATTACCTATTATTATTACTTGAGGGTCTCCATCTCTTTTTCCAAGTATTTTCTTTCTTTATCTATTACCTCATGAATGAATAGCATAGATCTAGTTGGGTCTTCATGTAAGACTTAAAGTCCTCAATATAATGAGACTGACCCTTCTTTCTATCTTATCTTTTATAGATTAGATTAAATTTATTTATTCAAAAATTAAGCCTCTCCCACTACTATCTTTTATCTTCTTCTTCCTCACCCTTTGCACTGAGATAGTTAATTTGTAAAAGAGAGAGCTCATAGTGGGCAACTTGATGATCTTCAAATTTGGATTATTAGAAGTTGATGATCCTAATTCCTTGACCCAATCTATAAGATCTAGCTTTGATGGATCTAATAGTTATGCCTCTATTTGAGGGTCTTTTATAGGCTTAATCTCAAGGTCTAGCTTAGGCATTGAAGGCCATATGATTTTGTACCAGTCTACATTCCCTAGGTGTAACATAAGTTAAAAAATGTAGATTGGTTTATTATTTATATCTCTCTTTATGGCCACCACTATTGTGGTCTGCACTAATCTTGATGAGTGCATTGGTGAACTTAATTGAGTAAAAGAAGCTAACACCTGGGTGATGGGTTGGTTGGTGGTTGTGTAAGCAAAGGTGGAGACTAAAGGAGTTGATGTGGGTTTTATGCACACCATAACCTTAATAAGGTAGTCTCTAAAATTTTAGGATCTTAAAGGAGGTTAAATCTACTCTAGGGCATGATTTTTAGGTATGTAGTCTATTACAACTTATTGATTGAATAGCTGGTAGGGAATACAGGTTGTTAATAAGGTTTTTTGGATAGAGGTGTTATTCCTAAAAGGAACTGAACCCCTATGCCAGTTGGATGGATGGTTTGGTTTTTAATCTATATTTTTTTGGTCTCAAAAACAAACTCAAAAAATAAGGGAAAGGTAAGGGAAAAAAATAAAGTTTTTATGGTTTTTAGAAATCACTTCCCTTGCTAGTTTCTAAAAGGATAAGTGCTCTCAGAACCTATGTTAGCTGCTAGTAGAAATTGCACACACATGGTCAGACATGGATAAGAAGTATAAGGAAATAAATATCTAGTAAATTCATATCCCTCAAAAAAAAGGTTTATCCTTTTAGAGAAGCTATTGCACACTTTTAATCAAGAGATTATAGCTTGAGCAAGTGAAGTATTTGAGGTAGCTATTACACACACAAAAAAAACTACATCCAAGAAAGCACTCATGAAAAATCAAAATTATGAATCAATTTTAACTTGAATATATTAACTAATATATATACCAATCTTTGAATAGTTATTACACATCTACATATTAGTACATCAATAAAAAATAATAAAGAATATATTCACAAATTTTACATGCTAAAGATTATTGAAACATACAAACAAAGAAAGTAACAAATAATTACATAGAAATTAGAAAGAATATATACAAACACATTCACTGAGGATTAAAATTGATGTTTCTCTTATATTCAAAAATTCTCTGACCAAAATTCAAGTGGGATTACAATTATTTATATAGACTTGGGGAAGGGGTCACCTCATCATCCAAGTTCATACAAGGTCATTACATGTGGTAGGTAGAACATGAGTTCTAATTATCGTTCAAAACCATATAAGAGTCCACTTTTAGTTATTAGTTTAAAATAGCCTTTGTAAAAGCTATGCATGTGTATAAAGTCAATTTGTATAATTATAGCTTGAAATACATGGAAAAACACAAAATATATGAAAAATTTCATAGATATATTCATGCACAAAATCTTATCCTTTTATAGGTTATGAGAAAAAAATATTGAATATTTCAAATTATCCACCTTCAAATAGATATTAGACATGTGTTGAGGACAAGTATCACTTTATCAATACTATAGAACTAGTGATACTATTTAACTATGACTAATCTAACATGACTATGTGTTGCATGTTACATATGCCTCTCATTAAATTTGGACCTTTTAAAGGTGCAGCTAGGACTCACACCTTTGGATCTTTAACATAATGTAATGTGATCATGGCACTTGGTAGCTCTATGGGTTTCTCTAAGTACTGGGCTCCTGCAATGTTGCCACTTGGCACTCTAGTAGATATTTTGAAATTCTTTTGCTACTATGATTAATTACATACCATTATATCTTTAGTATAGGAGTTAATGTGCATTGTAGATATTGGTGCTTGCCCCTTTGACTCTCACAAGCTTGACACTTGTTTTTTCCAAATTTTCTCTTGAAAAACATAAATGCAAAACTAAATTAGCATATATATAATAAATTAATTGATTGTAAGGGTGACACTTGGAAATACCATGGAAATTTATCTATTAATATTGTCAATAAGGCATTATTTCAATATTTTATGATGGGGCAATTGTTTTGGGCCTTTTGTCTAGGTCATGTCTATTGTTGAGAAAATTATTTTGGATAAAATGTCTAAAGAAATTATCTTGAAAGGTATGTATTATTTTGTTGAGTAAAATACTCAATATAAAATTCTTTAAGGAATACATTTTCATCAGATAAAATGTTCAAGATGCAAAGTCTAAAGGAATTGGCTCGAAGGGTGAAATATCTCAGATAAAATGTGTGAAGGAATTGGCTGAAGGATAAAGTCCCGAAGGGTAAATGGTCACTTTAAAAATATGAAAAGGTTTTTTTTTAAATGTCTAAAGGGTAAGTGGGTTAAGGCCAAAGGGTCATTTTGATCAAGTAAAAATCTAAAGGTTCTACTTCATAGGGCATTTCATCCATGATAAAATTCCTAAAGGATCTACTTAGTAAAGGTTGAAGGGTAGTTTCGAGGGCTAAGGGTTGATTAAAAAGGTTGAAGGTTCATTATATTATGCAAAATGGTTGCAACAAAAAGGTCAAGAGTAGGTTGCAAAAATCTAAAGGGTAGGTTCATTTCCTCCGTAAAAATGTCTCAGATAAAATGTCTAAAGGAATGGTTCAAAAGGGTAAAGGAACAGGACAAAAGTCCTAAGGGAAATTGAAAAAAAGCCTAAAATAATTTTGTTGGGAAAAATATCCACAATAAAATGCTGAAGGGCATGTTTAAAAATTCCAAAGGGCAAGTCTATTTCATCGAGCAAAATGCCTATAATAAAAATCCTATAAACCCAATTCCATTGAGGAATTGTTTTGAATAAAATGTATGCAATAATTTCCTTGATAAAGATAAGTTTATGGAAAAAATATGACATTAAAAATCTTGATGAAGACCAAATGATTCAGGGAAAATGTTTGATAAAGATATGTCCAATAAATATAAGTTGAACAAATGACTCGAAGGAATTATAGAATAAGCATAATAGAAATAAGTCTCAAAATGAAAACACAATATCAATGCCATCTTACCAAAGTATAAAAGTCCAATCAATCATTATTTTCCTATAAGTTTACAAAAAACATATAGAAGAGGCATTTAAAATCAAGACCATAGTCTAAAAAAAGTGGGTACCCATTTCCTTAAAGAAATAGTGGATGTTGGGTTAAAAAAAATGAAAACTTATAGGGGGAATACTCTTGAGTATTCAAGAACCTAGAACTATGGTTTACAATCTCAAATTAGTCTTGAAATGTGCCACAAAATAATACTTAAATTAGAAACATGAAAGAGACTCCTAAGTTCATTCACACAACATACTTGTCTTCTAATTTCTTAGATATGTATGTATCAAAATATGTAGTTTATTTAACCCTTGCTATGATGAGTTTTTTAAAGGCTTGATGAAGTTGTAGGTTTCATCCTAGTATCTATTAAAGATAAAAAGTAAGGGAAACTCAGACATTGCTTTATTTCTAGCTAGGCATCCATAGCCCTGACATAGATACTTTAGGCTCCTTATCCTTCTCTTTCCATTATTTTTTTATTTTTTGTAATCATGATGTGTGGTACATTGAAATTATTCCATCATGTGATCCCTTCGATTTTATTTAGATTTTATTTTAATATTATTTGTAAAGAGAAGATCTATAACCCTAGTGACTTGGTATAATTATAAAACAAATCATTACTAGAATGCCCCTGCTAGCTACACCTATACCCAAAATTATCACTTCTAATACGTATTTAATGTGATAAGTGCATTTGATCCAAAAAAATAATAAAACTTTATAAATTTTTATGTAGTAATCTAAGAGAAAATTCCACATGCCTAGTAAAATTATTCAATTATGACACCATTCAAAATAATCCTTGATTACCTACCCTCATCTTAAAGACTTAAATACAAAAAAATACATCTAATCTGTAAACTAGTCCTAATTTGTCTAAATTTTGATTTTTCCCTTTTCTATAAGTCAAAAGCTCAGTTGATTTGGATTTTAACTTGGTTATCATCAAAGAAATCATAATTTTAATTGTTAGAGAATGTAAAGAACAACTAATCTAAGAAAGCACTAAAATCTAATCTAAGAAAGCAAAATACTGAAAGTAGTAAAGATTAATCTAGAAACCAAGAAATTAATCTAAGCAAGTATGAAATCTAATATAATGAAATAAAATGACTTAAAATAAGAAAATTTACCTAATCCTACTCTAAATAAAATCCAAACAATATGGGGGATGGATTTAGAAACATTATTTGGTATGTTTCTTACTATTTGGTAATAACAAGGTTTTTCCCATTAAAGTTATGAGATAGGTAGGGACATCCCTATATTTATTTATTAGAATTTTGAGCCTTTCCCTCATATTATAGAATAAAAAATTAGAGTTACTCATTAGGACATCCCAAACACAATAAACAAATAACTCATCAAAAGTGTCTCCTAAAATGGATATTAGATCTAGCCTACAGTCTTGAAAGTCATTGTCTTCTATGAATTCAACATGGGAGAGGTCCAAAAAGATAGATTCAAAATCATAAGTATAATCATGGACAACATTTTCCTCAAAAACTTCATCTAAACTCCCATTTTGAGTGTGACCTTCACTATTGTAATGAATTAGCTCTTGACTTTCTAAATTATGAATAAAACGTTTGCTTAGTTGGGGATCACTATTTATAATTTCAAGAGTGAGAGATTCATTAATTATTAATTCCATAGGGATCATCCCATCCACTACCTTTTATTGATCCTTTGGTTGTTATTTTTTATTGAAACTCTGATTATTACCATCTAAGTAATTTGGTCCTTTTGAATAGTTATGGTCTAAAAGATATGCAAATTTAGGGGCATCATATGTGTAATCAAAGGTTTTTGATTCAATGTCAAATGTTGTTGATGTCCACACACATTAGGGTTCTTGGTCAATCAAATAAGAAACCATATTATCTTATACATTAGAATTAGGCACTAAATTGAATTTAACATCTATCAAATAAAGGCATGAGCATTTATGTGAATTAATTGCATTGAAAGAGAACTTAAAAATAGATTCATAATTATTAGGGGAATATAACATACCTTTTTCATTTAACTCATGATAAAAATATGTACCTACCTCAGGCATAACATAATCTAAAATCTCAACATTGAATCTTGTCTGATTAGAAGAGAACAAGTTTGGAATATAATCATCAAATGAGTCTTCCAATAGAGATTATGATGTAAACTAGTAGTCATAAGATTCATCAATACCATATTTAGAGCTAATATCTTCTTTTACAAGATAAATTAATTGATCCTCTACCTAATCATATTCTATCTCATAGTGCTATTTCAAAGTTTGACAATGTTCTTCTAAATTAACACTTTTTTCATTACCATTATTTCCTTCTTCAATTATCTCATCAAATATTGGGATGAAATCAGCATGATCCAATTCTCCTAGCTTGACATATTCATCTTATTTTTATTGGTATCTTAATTTTTGTTGTAACATTAAAATTTATTCACTGATGGCTATAATATGCTCTTCATTTGGGATCTTTTATTATTATTTTTGCATAGTGCCTGGATTAAAAGGAAGACCTTCTACTATGTTCATGTTTGGGCATAGTAACAATATTCTTCTTTGGATAGCTTTTATATGATTCATATCCAACATACCTACTACAAAGAACCTCATAGAATATGTTAAATTATTTTTTAGATCATGAACATCAAAATTTAGACCAAATATAATTAAAAAAATATTCTTCAAGATCACACCAAATTAATAGAACTAGGTTCCAACTCTTCTAACCAATCATACATTTCTTCTCCCATTGTAAATGAAAACAAATTGTAGATTACATCTTTAAATTTTATATCCATAACATGCTTAACATATGTGTAGGCAACAAGATGCCCTTCAATATCTCTTGGGTGATTATTATATAACCTAAGAAGGGTTGAGAATAGGTCATCTAGAAGATCATGTTGAATTCCTAACATATCTATGGGTCCTTTACCGAGCCAATACATTTTAAATTTTTTGTTTTCTAAGTTTTATGTTTTTTTTGGTTTTTTGGGGATTTTCACAAGGGGGATCTCTTGTGTTATTGATAATTGAACATTCATACCCTATTTCCAATGCTATTCCAAATTGTTGATGCACTTTTTATGCACACCACATCCTTATTGAGGTAGCCTCTAACATTTTAGGATCTCAATGGATTTAAACTCCATTCCAAGGCACAAATTATAGGTATGTGGTCTATTACAACATGTTGATAGAATATTTGGTAGGTAATTCAAGTTGTTGATAAGGTTTTTTGGATTAAGGTGTGGTTCCTAAGAGGTAGTGAATCCCTACATGATTTGGATGGATGGTTTGGTTGCTAATCTAGAGTGGGTAGGTCTAAAAAAACTCAAAAAAGGAGGTAAGGGTAAGGTAGAAAAGAAATTTTATGTGGTTTTTAGGCATCACTTACCTAGATGGTTTCTAAAAGGACAAGCACTCTCAGAACCTATACATGTTGATATTAATAATTGCACACACATAGATGAACATGGCTAATAAGTCTAAGGTAATAAAGATATAGGAAATACATAGGCCTAAGAAAAAGGTTTCTCCTTTTAGAGTAACTAATTCACACCCTTAATTAGGATATTATAGCTCATGTAAGTGAAGTATTTGAGGTAGCTATTACACACACATAAAAAACTACATCTAGGAAAGCACTCATGCACAATCAAAATTATGAATCAATTTTAAATTGACTCTCTTAACTAATATATTTACCAATATTTCAACAATTATTTCACATCTACATAATAGTACATCAATAAAAAATAATCAATCATCCATTCACATCTTTTGCACACTAGATATTATTGAAACATACAACCAAAGAATGTAACAACCAATTACACAAAAATTGGTAATAAAATACATAAAGACATTCACTAATGATGAAAATTGATGTTACTCCTATTAATAATGGTAAAAAAATTCCATGAGGCCAAGATTAGAAGAGTTCTCAACAAGAACATCACAATAGCTATAGACAAATGGAATGCAACACAAAATAAAACTAAATGCTTATTCAAAATATGAAAATACGAGATATGAAACTAGTACAAAGAATTTGATTGTATAGGTAAGGAAAAATATAAACATAGATAATATAACTAGTGGGATAAAAATATAACTCACTACAAGATGAAATAGCTAATAAGACACTAGCAAACATGAGGAAACGCATGAAATACTCTAGTACCCCCCCCCCCCCTCAAGTGAAGTTAGGGGCTAACAAAAGACAAAAGAGTGGCATATCCATAGAATGAGTCCCAAAAATGAGGCTTGATAAATTACTCATGTACAATATGTATTCATAAAATAGAGATGGAAGATGTCCTCATAAAGACCCCCTAAGGACAAATTTTGAAACCCCAAGCATGATATGTAACTTAAGAAAATGAGGAGATGTAAACGGTGTTATAAAGATGTCTACAACCTACTACTGAGTTGGAATATAATCCAAGATAAGGATGCCATCCTAAATGTGTTGATGAATGAAGTGCATATGTACCTCAATGTTCTTGGTCTGATGATGCTCAACTGGGTTGTAAGATATATGAATTGCACTACTAATTTGGAATATAATCTAAGATAAAGATGCCATCCTAAATGTGTTGATGAATAAAGTGCATATGTACCTCAATGTTCTTAGTTTGATGATGCTTGACTGGGTTGCAAGATATATGAATTGCACTTTGGTTATTATACCAAAGTATAATATGTGAATCTTGCATGAAGCCAAACTCTATCAATAATTAACAAAACCAAAGAACCTATTGACTTACTATAATTATTTCCCTATACTCAGCCTCTATAGATGGTAGTGAAATAACATGTTACTTCTTACACAACCAAGTAATAGGTGAAGAACCAACACAAAAGATGTAGATAGAAGTAGAATTCCTATCATCAAGAGAACCTACCCAATTTAAATCACTATAGCCAGCCAACTAAGTATAACCCCTAGTGTAATGTAATCCAAAATGATTAGTTCCTCATAAATATATCAAAATCCTCTTGGCAACCTACCAATGATGATCATTAGGTTCATGTGCAAGCCTAGATACAATCCCAATTAAAAATGAAATGTTAGGGAAAGTATGCATCAAATACATAAGACTCCCAACCAACTACCTATATAATGTAGGATCACAAAGAGGAGTAATACAAGAGGCAATGAGAGTCACTTTAGAATGAAAAGGAGAAGGACATGGCTTGCAATTATGCATGATAAAATTTCAAAGAAGATCGAGGGTGTACCTTTACTGACTCAAATAGATCCTTGTATTTGACTATGAAATCTATAGACCAAGAAAGAAGTGTAGAAGGCCAAGATCTATCATGTAAAACTATGTTGAAAGTGCATACTAAATAGTCTAAATCTATAATGAGGAGCTTATTGTGATAATAATATCATCAACGTACAAGACCCAAATAATAATGTCTTTCCCAATATATTGAGTATACATTGTGGGATTAGAGTGATAATGAACAAATATGGTAGAGAGAAGATATGAATCCATCTTCTCATACCAAGCCTAAGGGGCTTATTTAAGACTATAAAGAGACTTACTAAGTCAAAAAAGAGAGAATAATCATGAAAAAACCCAACATGATACTCCATATATATTTCCTTATGTGAGTCTCCATGAAAGGAAGCACTCTTCACATCCATCTAATATACTAGACAACCTTGTGATGCAACAAGAGAAAGTATAATCCATCTTGGTAATGGGTGTAAAAGTCTTAAAGTAGTTAATACCTTCAACTTTCAAGAATCCCTTTGAAATAATACATGCCTTATACTTGTCAATAGACTCATCAACTGCATAATTTGTGTAGTAAATCCATTTACACCTGACCAACTTCCTTCCCTTAGAAAGAGTGACCAAATCTCAAGTGTGATTCTTCATCAATGAAGAATACTCATTTTTTTGTATTCCATGAGCCTATGAAAAATACTATGGATCCCTAAAGAATGCTTGACACAAAATTCTAGTACCCATAAAATGTGCATGATGATGGTGAGTAGGTGGAAGATCATTTATAAATTATTCTACCTCATCAACTGTAGTATGATCCCACCTAAGCATAGTGGAAACATCAATATGATTAAGATCCTCATCCTCTATGACCTCAAGAATCTCCTAAACTGGCTCCTTAAATAATGAATCTTTGAGAGGAGGTGAATCATGGAAAGAAAAAGAAGGCATGGAATAAGATGAAGAGTCATGAGATGTGAAATGTTCATCAAACTATACATGTGTTTAAAAATGAACATCATGAGTATCAGGGTCTAAAATATTGTAATCTATCATGTCCTCACAATACCCTACAAAGACCAAAGGTTTTCTCTTCTTGTCCAATTCTTTCCTTTTCTTCTTTGGTAAAAATTCCCAAGAAAGGCTCCTAAAGACTCAAAAAATGAGACATTAGGCTTGGATCTAAACCAAGCCTCCTCCAAAGTCATATGCTCAATTGCTCAATGTGGTATGTATTTTTGAAAGCAATTTGCATAGTTAACTACCTCTGACCAATATATAGGAGGTAAATCTCATGAATGCATCATGTAGTTAGCCATCTCCTTCAAAGTTTTGTTCTTCCTATTTGTTAAGCCATTATGTTATAGAGTATGTGCAATAGAATGCTAATGAATAATACCATGGGATACTAAAAATATAGTGAACTCTCAATTGAAGTACTCTCCCCCATTATTTTTATGAAGCTTCTTGATGTAACTTGATGACTATTTATTGACCAAAGACTTAAATAATTTTAAGTGAACAAAGACATCACTCTTATACTTGAGGAAATAAACCCTGATATACCTTTAAAATTTATCAATGAAGGTAAGTGCATACTTATCTCCATTGAAATGAGGAGGAAAGACCATAAAATCAATATGCACAAGCTCAAGTGATGAAGAAGCTCTCATGAACATCCCCTAGGAAATAAATCTTGGTGTTTTTTCCCCAATGCACAATCGAGGTAGATTTCATCAAGACATAAACATGTAAGAAGAACCTTTACCATACTTTGAGTGCTCAACTCCTTCAAATATTTATAGTTGATGTGTCCAAATATCTCATGCCAAAGTCAACTCATATAATCTATGAGGGAAATGAAACATGTCCCTAAAGGAAGAGTATCATAAAAACCCTAAAAATAGTAAAGTTGATAACCATGATAACAAAAACACCCTATGTAAGGAGTGTATTTGTCTTAAACAAAGTTCAAACTTTAGCATCCTATGGTGTGAAAGTTACTATCTTTCCCTAATAAAAATGGAAAATATGATATAATGAAAGTAAATTGGTGGAAAAGTATGGAACATATATGGCATCATTGATGTAGCCACCATTTAGTTGTATGCCACCCTTCCCCTTAACATAAATGAAGTAATAATCTCCAACCTCAATGTTGGAAGTGGAACTCAAACCAAGAAATACAAAGGACTCCTTGGAAGAAGTCATATGGTGTGAAGTACTAGAATCTAGAACCCAACTATCTAAAATAGGTGACTATGATCTCCTGACAACATTAAAAACTTTCCTATGATCATGAGATGGAGAAGGAGAGGATATAGATATATTGTGTTTCCTAATGGCATCCTCTAAGGATTTCATTCTCTTGAAACACCTAGACTCTTTATGATTAGTCCCCCCAAAATATAAGCAAGATAAGTTAGACTTATGGTTGGAATTGGAAGATGGTTTAGGTTTAGATGTAGAAGTGTTGGTGGGCTTAGGTGTATTTTTAGGTGGAGGAGTGTGTTTCTAATTAACCTTAGATTTTCCCTTCGATTTAGGATGTGAGGCCACTAATTCTTTTTCAGAGGTGGAAGACTCAAGGTGAGACAATTTAGAATCCTCCCTAGTAAGTCTCTCAAAAAATAACTCAAGAAATAGCATTTTAAATGTGGTAATTAATGCATCCATACTAGATAAAATGTAGAGGCAAAGATTTGGAATGGGCCACTCAAATTAGATAATATTAAGTAGACACACTCTTCATCCTTTTTATCTCAACTAATCCCCTTCAACTATGTTAAAAAATTCTTGAATTTAGTGAGGTAGTCTACTATAGAATCAAAATCATTTGGATTAAGTGAAGTAATTTCCACTTCAAGCTGTAGTACTCTCAAGTGGTCTACTTTCCCAAACAACCCTTATAACTTAATCCACATTTTAAATGGATTATCACACCCATCAAAGTGAAACAAAATATTGTCACTCGCATAACTCCCAATTAAGCCCATACATTCTTCAAACTTACACTGATGCTAATTTTTTTCAAATTCTATGTGAACTATGGTTGTCTTTCATTTATTATGGACCATCATCCTTTGCACCTAATAATTATCTCTATTCTAGGTCTCCATGTGTGGTAATTATGTATTGTTAAAGGCTCACAATGATCAATACCAGATGTAGATGCCATGCCAATGAATCACCAAGAGTAGAAAGAATACAATGGGACACAAAAATTGGTAACAAGATAACCCCGCCAAAAGATGTATTATAGGACCCCCCAATTTGGCACTTTATAAAAGTAGTGTGTTTTTACAATTTGATGACACTAAGTGATAGAGAATTGAAAAATATGCACTTTTAAGAAAAATGAAACTCAAATTTGAGTTACCATTCAAAAGTTTTAAGCATTTCAATTTTCCATAAAAATGGGTCAAAATAATTAAAATTCATTACAAATTAATTTTTTAGGCCAAATCAGAAATAAACATATTTTTGTAATCACTCATTGGAACCAAAATTTCACCATAGACTTAGAAAATTCAATGGAAGGGAAAAAAAATTTCCAAGTTACCTCGAGATGCATGTAATCAAGTTTTAATTCCTCTTGCAAGAAAAATATAGCTAAAAAAGAAAATTTAATGAATGAACAACTATGTAAAGAGGAAAATAAGAATAGTTTTCTATTTTTTTAACTCAGATCTAACCAAGAACTCCTCAAATAGATCCAAATAGTAGAATATAGATCTTAGGCAGATCTAATGGCTGGCACTCACATTTGCAATGCCAATTTCCTCTTTTCCAACACCAAGGTAAAAAAGTAATGCCACTCGGAACTCAGATCCAAAAAGCTATTAGAAAAAAAAAAAGAGGAGGTAGTTGGTAAAGAAAATTTAAAAAGGTCACCTTTCTACTCAAAATTCAACATAGCTAGAAAGAAGGTGCTGAGATTTAATGCAACAATGGAAAATTTATGCTAATCAACATATTTTAATGCCTTATATTATAATATTCTATGTAGCAATCAAAGATGTTTCTTCCAATGCACCAAGGCACAAAATCTAAGCATATATTTCCAATGCCTAGGAGATCAACTCAAGGTAAAATATCTTTGGTAAAAAGGTCAACGCCCTACATAATGGTCCAATACCTTTGTTATAATGCCACTACTACAATTATCCAATGTAAAGATGTATATTTCCAATGCCTTTTTAGCATAGATCAAATCTCTCCCACATGAATATAATATAGGACAAAAAAATGCAGTGTCATGTACTAAAATGACACCAAACAAAGTATTCCTCAAAATTTCAATGTTAGAAAGAAATGAGTTACAAAACACCTTGCAACAAGAGGTGTTGGAAGCATAGATAGAAATTCATAGAAGTGGTGAGGCATTTTAGCTTTGTGGAAGGCATTATAATTATGTCTCAGATCTAATTCTTTTTGAAGCAATAAGAAAAAAATGACACCTCTTATTTTCCTTCTTTTTTTACTTAGATCTTTACAAATTTATAACAAAAAATGCCTTGTTACAAAGATGTTTAATACCTTTATTTAATGTTATCCTTCAAAAATAACTTAGTTTCAAAAAAAATTAAGGAACTTTAACATAAAAAACATTAAAAGTGATTCAATTCTAATTATGAGAAAGTAAACTAATAAGATCTATATGCTTGATCAAAGAAAGAGCTGCTAAAAAATTCTTAGCTGGCATAATTATATATTAGAATCAAAAAAATGTTAAGGTTAGATCTCAAGCAAACTAAGAAAAAAATATAATGCCTAATAAATCTTCTCTGTGAATTGCAAGCTAAGGATGGTTGAAACTTCTTCAAAGATCTGATACCATTTTTGGAATAGTAAAAACATTCGATGAGGCCAAGATCACAAGAGTTTTCAACAAGAACATCACACTAACTATAAACAAATGGAATGCAACACAAAGCAAAACCAAATGCTTATTCAGAATATAAGAATAAGAGATATGAAGATAGTATAAAGCACTTGATTATATAGGCAAGGTAAAATAGAAACCTAGTTAATCTAACCAATGTGGGATAGAACAATAACCCACTACAAAATTAAATAGCTAGCAAGACATTAGTAAACATGAGTAAACACATGAAATACTCTAATAGCTTCTGTATTCAAAAATTCTCTGACTAAAATCTAAGTTGGATTACAATTATTTATATAGAACTGGGGAAGGGGTCACCTCATCCTCCAAGTTCAGGCAAGGTAATTACATTTGGTATTTAGAACATGAGTTATAACTATGGTTCAAAACTAAATAAGAGTCTACTTGTAGTTATCAATTTAAAATAGCCTTTACAAAATCTATGTATGTGTGTAAAGGCAATTTTTACAATTATAGCTTGAACTGCATGTAAAAACTCAAAATATATGCACCATTTTACAAAACTATTCATGCACAAAATCTTAGCCTTTTATAGGTTGTGAGAACAACTTGTTAAATATTTTAGATTAGATGCCTTTAAATGTAAATCAAACATGTGTTGAAAATAATAATCGCTTTATCAATGCTCTATAACTAATGACACTATTTAACTATGATTAATCTAACATGATTGTACATTGCATGTTACATGTACCTCTCATTAAGTTTATGCCTTTGAAAAGTGCACCTAGGACTTGTACCATTAGATCCTCATCATGATGGAATGTGAGCATGTCACTTGGCAACTTCATGGGTTTTTTTGAGTACCAGGCTCCTAAAATGTTACCACTTGGCACTCTTGTAGAGCTTTTGAAATGATTTTTTTATTGTGCTTGATTACACACTATTAGATCTTTAGTACATGAGTTAATGCACACCATAGATATTGGTACTTGACCTCTTTTAATCTTGAAATATTGACACTTGTCTTTTCTAGATTCACTCCTACAAACCATAAATGCAAAAGTGACTTATCATATATAATAAAGTGTTTGACTTTGGGGATGACACTTGGTAATTCTATGGGGATTGGTCTATCGATCTTAGTAATAAGGCATTATTTCAACATTTTATGATGGGGTAATTATTGTGAGATCTCTGTCTGAGTCATGTATATCATCAGGGAAATTATTTTGTAGACAATGTCTGAAGTAATTATCCCAAAGGGTGTGTTTTATTTAATCAAGTAAAAGGCATGGGATAAAAGTCTTGAAAATTATACATTTTCATAAAAAAAATGTTCAAGATGCAAAGTCTGAAGGAATTGGCTTAAAGGATGAAATCTCTCAAATAAAATGTTTTAAAGAATTATCTAAAGGACAAATTCTTGAAAGGCAAGTGGTCACTTCAAAAATCCCAAAGGATATTTTTTAAAATGTCTAAAGGGTAAGTGCGTTAAGGTCAAAGGGTCATTTTGATTGCATATAAATATGAAGGGTCTACTTTTTAAGGCATTTTTTCCATGATAAAATTCTAGAAGGATCTACTCCATAAAGGTTGAAAGTTAAGTCTAGAGGGCTAAATGTTGATACAAAAAGGCTGAAGGATCATTCTATCAAGTAAAGTGGCCACAACAAAAAGGTTGAATTTTAGGTTACACAAAGCCCAAAGGGTAGGTTCATTTCCTCTAGGAAAATTTCTTAGACAAAATGTCCAAAGGAATGGTTCAAAAGGGCAAAGGCATGGGACAAAATTCATGAGGGCAATTGCAAAAAAAATATCAAATGAATTTTGTCAATAAAAATTTTCACAACAAATGGCCTAAGGGCATGTTTTAAAATTTGAAAGGCAAGTCTATTTCATCAATAAAAATTCCCATGGAAAAAATACCATAGACCCGATTCCATTGGATAATTATTTTGGGCAAAATATCTATAATAATGTCTGCATCAAAGATAAGTTCATGGAAAAAATACCATAGACCCAATTACATTGGATAATTATTTTGGACAAAATATCTATAATAATATCCACATCAAAGATAAGTTCATGGTAAAAATCCCACCCATAATAAAAACCTTGACAAAGACCAAATGCTTCAAGGAAAATGTTTGATAAAGATATGTCCAATAAAGATAAGTCAAAAAAAATACCTAAAGGAATTATAGAATAAAACCAATATAAATAAGTCTCGAAATGAAAAAATAATATCAATTCCATCTTGTCAAAGTATGAAAGGCCAATCAATAAATCTTTTCCTAGAAGTTTTCAAAAAAACATATAGAAGAGGGGCTAAAAACCAAGACCATAGTATAAAAAACATGGGTCCCCATTTCCTTAAATAAAGAGGGGATGTTGGGTACAATAGGATTATTTGTTGACATAATTAAAATATGCCTAGAAGGGAATTATTGCTTAGGAAGAAAAGCAAAGACAATTAGCAATGGCAAAGAAGAAATAACTGGTAATGACATAATAGGAAAAAGGCCAAGGGGAAAAGTGAATAGAGCACCTCTTCATCAACTTAATGGCCTATCTCTCCCTCAATTTAAGGTTGTGACTAATTAATTGGTACCGATGTGGATGGATTCTATGGCCTTTCTACCATGGATTTTCTTTTATAATAAATTATTGTCCTCTCAGCTTGAGAAGTAGTCACTTATTGGGAAGAAAGGGGAAGAGACATACTAGAGGTTATGGTTGCTAAAGTCACCATATTAGGTGAAATTTATTCCTCATTAGAGGAGTCTAATCATATTATTCCCTCTTCCATACCCATAGTGATGGCCTTAATCTAAATTGATTCTTCAAATAGTTCTTATTTCAACTTCCTCATTTGTACAGTAAACATTTGAACTTGAGGAGCCTCTTATTCATCTTTCACTATAGCAAATGACGTCTCTCCTACTCCTTTCTCTTTCTCTTGTTTTTTATTTTTCATCATAGTGTTTGGATTCCTATATTTTCTCTTACGACTGTTGGAAAGGTTTGCCACTCCAGAAACTAGATGATGGCCATCCCCTTGGTGGTGGGATCCCAAATTTGGCTTGTTGAAGTGTAATGGAGTGATATACTTGGATTACCCATATCAAGTCTTCACTTAGGCGACCAATCTCAACCATTTCCTTGACTTCTACATCATCTTTTACATTGAGTATCAAGAAGTCATGATTAAAAGGTTCATGCTTGTAAGGCATGCCCAGATTATGAAACTTTTATTGTACTTTCTTATGGGGGTTCCAATCCCTATGGGGTAGATTAGAAAAGGCATAAGCCTTTCTTGAATTATTAACCTCTTTGAATTACCTATGGTATGTGTATTACATTCTCCTAATTGTGAGATGGGAGCCATGGTGTAACATCCCCATAAGAATCTACCTATAAATATGTGAATTTATTTTTTTAAACAACATAAATTTTAAATAGATTACACCATGAGAATATAACCATTAATCATATAAAATAATATAAGTGTGAGAATTGTAAATTAATAATACCACATAATACATTACTAACCATTCTAGTCATAATAAACACATCATATTATAACTATAGGAAGTAATTATAATTAACCATCTATGACTGATACATACCTACAATAACTACTATCAATTTATAATAAATAAGTAATTATAGATCATAATTATAATGTTTCAATAATAAACACAATATAATACAATGTACATATATAAGATACATGGATCCTTGGAGCATGAGTTCCCTAAACTCTCTAGTATTTATGGCAATCTCAAGTGTCATTTTAAAAAGTAGTACTATTATGGGAAGGGATAGCATCATTCCAACACTTTTCCACACCAACCATGGATTAATGATACCCCACCCTAATCCCAACATGTAAGTCCCTCCCTTTATGGATGAGTAGATAGTGATGGCATGGGAATATAGAGAGACAAGCTAGTACCCATGTGTTATATGATTTCTCAAACTAAAAATGTGTTGTATCATAAAAACCCATTTTTTTATAAGTTATTGCACAAACATGTAAATCATACTCATGAAATTAAAATGTCTCACTAAACATTAATTTGGCCAAATAGACAGATCATTTAAAATTCATACACATCACTTGATTGGATTACCTTCATTTGGCATTATGATCTAGTAAGCTAGTGAAGTCCATCTCACTACTTACTCAGTATCAATAATGAGAGATTAGTTAACATAATATAACCAAAATATTCATATAATTTACATCATACTAGAAATTATATCACAAAACATGTTAATTATAGGATAATCTAACAACATGCATTTATTCCATCTAACATATGAATGAATCTCACATTATTATCTATCTCATAATAGAAATAATGACTACAATTTATACCATCTAGGTAAAACACACATTTAATTATAGTTTATAATTACTATAAGTATTTTCCAAATATATACACCCTATGATAACCCATATTATCACATTCTTGTGTTCTAAGACATAACTACTAATTTTTTACAATCAATTATAATAAAGTAGTCATAAATACATGGAATCATAAGCTTTTAAATAAGAAACTAGATATAACAAAGAATGTAACAGTTCCCATGAAAGACATAATATTATATCCTAGTATTTGTTATACTCTCAAGGGTTGTATGCACACATCAATAAGGCCCTATCAACTATCACAAAACATGTTATTTATAAAAATAACCAATACACATATATTTAGTCTATCAAATGTATGAAGGTATCTAGACGTGACAATTATATTTTGTACCACCTGGGTATAACATACATTTAGGATATTATTTTCAAACATAATTCTTTCTATGACATCTCATAATATCATAGTTTATTACACATGATCATACTACTCAATCATGAACTACTAGTCTTATAATTTTAATAATCAAATGTTTGTAGTCCTAAATAATAATCAAGTATGGGTTTATACCACCCAATTATATCCTATGTTTAGACTACATAATCTAATCTCCATAAGTATATTTAAAAACATAATTTATTTTATGACAAGAAATATATCATAGTCCATAAATTTCCAAGGATAAAGTACTCTAGTTCAACAACCAATCACAATATAAGGCCACAATTCTCATTTGAACATAATCTTTTATTTAAACTAATTGTTATATTTTAATAGGTTTTAAGCATATACAAATGATTTTACACTCTTTGGAATATATCAATTAGTCTTTTCCAACCAAAACAACCATAACACAAACACACACACACACACACACACACACACACACACACACACACACACACACACACACACACACACACACACACACACACACACACACACACACACACACACACACACACACATGATGCGGTAATATAAGCCATGTATGCATCAACAATTATACATATAAATACACTCATAATGTATTTTGCATACTAGTTTTCATTAATGTATTCATATATACTAAAAATAATTTATAAATCTAAACAAGGACTTAATAAGATTTCCATAATCATTATATCCATGAATCATCAATATATAGACTAAGTACTACCATCAATAGACCTTTTATATCAATATTATGCTCTCAAGATTTACTGTTAGTTTTCAAACTAGAATAAATCCACATTCAATTCAAATTCACCACATACGGTATTCACATAGTTCCTTAATGTCTTTACATCCTACAAAAGACTATGTATTTCATCTATAAATATGATGCTATAGATTCAACCCCATTGACATTCTTATATACAAATATTGTGTTTAAAACACCCTATTAGTCTCTATAATGAGTTTAAAATAAATACCTCATCCTAAACATAGCCAAAATATGGACTTTGTCTCTACACATTTTATATATAGATTGATCACCTAATTGGCTATAAATCCATAAAAGCCTAATAATATATTTGGATAATAGATATAACACATAACTCCTTATACAATATCATTATTATCATAATAAAGTAATCTATATTTTTATTCTCTTCTATATGACAATGTAACATTAAAATAGTAATGTTTATTATTTCTTAATGTTTATAGAGATATAAGTGATATTAAAGTTACACAAAGATAATGTCAATATAATCCGCTATTTTTAAAATAATCCAATTCTAATATGTATATTTTTAAATGAATGGCAAACTTAGGTAGATTATGAATAATTTACTAAAACATAACATGTTGTTAGTTACTCTAATTTCCATCCTCATAGGGATAATCGTAATATATAATACATCATTTGTTTAACCACAATAATACATATATCCAAATCTCATGATTATAGATAAATCATAATTTTAGCAACCCTAATATGATATGGATATTCATAATTGTTAATTTTTCATATTTACCCTTGTCATCTATCCAAACTAAAATTTAACATCCCATACATGTTATCAAACCAAAACATTAACCCTTTAGCCTGTGGAAGTTATAGTGAGGGGCAAAATAAAATTTGATCTCTATCTAAGGATTTACTTATTATAAACAGGTGAAAATTCACCATACAACTAATTTGTGTTGGGAAATATCACAAAAAAATTTAAATCATACTATTAAATAATTTATAGCTTATTTTATAAATATATAATGTTGTATTCTATGATAAATTCTGTGATAAGTCACAACCCCAAGAGATACTCATTGTATGCATATTCAATAAAACCTATGTTATATAGATCAACCCTTTGGTTTTAATAATAATATTGATCTTTTTGACTTCTTTGTTATACTCTATGTCATTCAAGTATATTAGAGTATGAGCTCATTTTTATTTTGGACTACTGCAGTCACTATTTACTAAACAGGTTTAATGTTTTAAAAATGATTCATTACATGTAATCCTATTTAGAATAGATTACATAGTGATATATGGTGTATATATTCTTATAAGAAAAAAGGAAAGAAAACTCAAAACATATATTGGTTCACTATATACATCATAAAATTATACCTTTTCCTTTTTGCACTATCAAATAAAATTCTACACACACACACACACACCCACCTATCACTATTAGGAATATGTTGTTGTAGGATATTCCTTATTCATATGCTTTATATTCCTACAACAACATATTCCTAATAGTGATAGGTGTTTATATATATATATATATATATATATATATATATATATATATATATATATATATTCCTTTTTCTTTTTTTTTATATGGTGTATTTTTGAATATATATATTCCTAACAACACCATATATAATGAACTAGTTAGCTATATATACCTATTTATATATTCCTATGTATGTTAAACATTATTGGTCAACAAAAGTAACCACCTAATCCTAACTAGATTACTTATACTTTGATAAAATATAAAATAATTATATCATTAGTATCCCATAAATATTATGAATATATATTTAGTATACACTAAACAAAGATATTAGATAATGCATATAATATTATTTATTTAAATCATTGTGTGCATGAACAAATCACTATATTAGAAGCTAATAATAAGCCCAACACACTACTTACTAGAATAATAGACAACCATAGACTATAATGCTGATATAAACATAAGAGTAGTACTTAAATTACAATTCCAAAATACCCAGCTCATAGGTGTCCTTATGTTATTCAGAAGCCCCAATTTTTACATAAGCTAGAAGAATGTTGATAAATATTGTTTATTCTAGGTTTATACCTATAAATTTCATTCACCTAAAAGCTTCCTCTACTCCTTTGCTTCTCCTTTTTCTTTCCTATGCTCTATTGTCACCTCCTCTTTTCCATGCCTCCCTCTTCTTTATTTTTTCCCTTCCATGGAAAAAGGCATTTTTTTATCTTTTAGGATTTTTCTTAACTTTATTTCATGATTTTCTTTTTTGTTTTATTCTTTCTTTTTTAATATTTATTTTCTTTTTATTTTTATTTACTTTTTCTATTTATAAACTTTCTTATTTCCTAATTACTATTTTATTCTCTATTTGTATTATAATCCAATTACTAATTATAATAGGATTACTTTATCTATTACTAACTTCAACAAGGTTTTATTAGTACCCCAAACTAATACATGTAAAACTTATTATATTCTTTTAATCCAAAATGATAAATCAGATGTTAAGTAAAACAAACATAAACATACTCAAATTTCAACATTATCCCTCTTGCCCTACACATAATATCCACCATGTAGTCACATATGATATATTCAACATAAGCACAAATCAAAACTAACACATAACTAGTATGCAAAACATAAATAGCATGCTAAAGCACCCATTCAAACTATGCATAAACATATACTATCTAATGTGGTGTGTGTAGGGTTTAAGCTAATTTTTATATCTTCTCCCAATATGTCCATCTATATCACCCTCTCTAATGATGCTCTCCCTCTATCATGATTTGAGGGATGAGTTCTCCTATGTCAACCTCACAACAAGCAAGTAGGTAGACCTTAACATCATAAAATACATACATCATACAATGTAGCTAAAATAACAATTCAACATGTTCATTATGTAAACATATACACTACAACTAACTCATAATAATGTATTCATGTAATCTAAGAAATATCCTAATGTCCCATAATATCATATATCTCAAAACTTAGTTAAAAATAATCAAATCCAAATTTATCACTATAGATATCCATGGATAAGCTAGTAAGGTTGTTTGGTCAGGATTTGGTATGCAACATCATTACCCCCTAAATTTAGTCCTAATCTCATATGACTCTTATGCAAACATAAGTTATAAATTAAAAACATTATTCAGTAGAGAAATAATATAGTATAAAGTATTAGATCAAGTAAATAAATTTGAAATTCACCTATATAACTCATCATAGTCCTCCCAAGTAGTAATATTATCAGAGTATTAGTCCCATAAGACCCTTCTCTATGACATCTCCCTATTATGCAAACAAAGTTTATGAGTGTCACTTACTCTGATTGGATTTATCATGACCATCCTAAGGTTCAAAACCATCAAGTTAAACCTATATGCTACATGATTAACCACTTCTAATACCTCTAAGGGTCCCATTTATCTTGGTGAAAGTTTCACTAGCTTCCCTAAATCATATGAAATCATCATAAAAGTCAAAATAAATAACTAGGGAGAGTTACACAAAACCTTCTACACCCTCTACACATCTCTCTAACCTAGAGAGTGTTTTTCTCATTCTAGAGAAAATATTTAGGGAACCTGACAAGAATGATGTGTATAAGTTAATACCATAAATACTCTATGTAACTCCTAATAATTATAACATGTTAATATTATCGCTAATTTACGTAACTCCTAACAAGTATGATGATGAATAAGAATTAAAAATACTACATTTCCACTATATACAATTTTAATGAATAAACTTCCATAGTATACATGCATATGGTTATATGACTGAATTTGACAAGTCCATTTATGAAATACTAGAATAGACAAACTCCCCTTATCAGATCTAAGATCAATAAATTTAACAAGTTCATCTATCAAATCCTAGATATAACAAGTTCCCCTTGTTACATCCAAATTTAGTAACTACTAAGTTAATGTGAGACTAACTAGGATCACTCCCATCTCTTAGTACTCACATTCTTAATCCACAACTCTTCCCTTAAGTCTCTATGACCTAATGATCTCCAAAATGTGCATAAGGTTCAATGAATCACAAATCTATACTAGTATATCCCAAAAATCAATGATATATGTTAAATAATTCAAATGTACCAACATACGTTACAACAAAAACATACAATCTTCCATTATTTATTAATTTTCCACTAGCCAAACATAACTAGTATAATATTTCACAGCTTAGCCTATAGTGTTATATTCATAGTTAAGAAGAAATAATGTTAAAATTATCATAACATATAAGGCCAAGGATCACACCATCCTTAAAACCTTATAAAAGTAACAAGTGAGACAGTGTTTCCCTACTTACTTGGCTAATACACAAGTTAAAAGTTTATCTAAAGCCTTTTAGACTAACATGATGTTTCACACATCCTATACCCTAATTGCTCTTGGTGAAAGGTACATAAATATCCCAGCATAAAAACATGTTTTTAAGCAAGATAAGAATAATATGAATCTAATCAAGGGTAAATAATAAAATATTTTTTTTTAATTTTTAATCTAAAACCAATATAAATTTGAGGTTCACCACTCATTTGGTCTAAGTTCATAAGTTAGATAAAGTAGTGACTCTAAAAATTCACAAGTGGAATGTAGAGAATTAAAATCTCAACAAAAAAACTCTTAAATACCCTCACATGTTAAAAATAAAACACCATAACCCAATTTACCATAATCATTACCTACTTACCAAACTTATAAGAGTATTACCATAACCTGCTTCCATAATTAGAAGGAAAATACTAACCACAAAGATGTATCAATCCATCTAATCCTATAGCTTCTATCTCAAAAATAAGTAGGAGACATTATCCCATGAAATCAAGGGAAAAAGGTCAAAATAACATTTCAAAAACTAGTTTCCATTTAAGGGAACATGAAATCAACATCATGAAAATATGAATCCTCTCAGTAACTTATAATGATGTCAAATGAGAGTGAGAGAATAACAACTCAACTCTATGTTAGCTATGAGATATGACATTTTTTCTAATCCCACATAAATATATAGGGTGCCAATACATAAGCAAACTCCTAACACATATGAATCCTCAACAAGATAGCTACACTATAATACAAGGAGAATTCCCACCACACTCATTGGTGTCATTCTAAAATGGTTTTATAAGATTTCCCACTCCTAGTATTGGTGTATTTAAGACACAAAACTAATGCATATATACTTAAGTGAGAATCATCACATGATCTTAAATACTCACAACATAAAACATAAATGATAGAGGTAACTTGATTACTAAGTAAAGATGTAATCACTCACAAGGTGTTTGATCTAAGTGATCAAAATGTTTTAGGAATATCCTATTGATGACTAAAGACTATGTTATGCACTCACCTGCCCAAATATCAATTAGAACCATCACCATGGAGACACTTGATAAACCAACCCTTTAACAACTCCAAGAGAGTATGAATACTCTTAAGGTACAGACTTAATGTACCACACACATTTAACTATCCTTATTTTTGGTAAATATAAGGATATAAAAATGCTAATGAAATCATTAGGTCCTAGAGTTTGAGATATAATTTTGATACCACATGTAACATCCCTGCTAGGATCTACCTAGAAATACATGATTTTTTTTCAAACAATAGACTTTAAATATATTACATCATGAGAATCTAACCAGTAATCATATAAAATACTCTAAGTGTGATAAATGTAAATAAATTATACCACATCATACATTACTGACCATTATCATCATAATAAACATCAAATACAAATATATGAAGTAATTATAATTTACCAACCATGATTGATACATGCCTATAGCCACTACTATCAATGTATAATAAATAAGTAATTATAGATCATCATGATGATATTTAAATAATAAAAATAATATAATAAAATGTATATATATAAGATACATGTCTCTCCAAAGCATGATTTTCTTAGAATCTCTAGTATTTGTGGTAATCTCAAGTGTCATCTCAAAATTAGTATTGTTGTGGGGAGGGAGAGCATCATCCGAGCACTTTTTCACACCAACCATAGACCAATGATCCTCCAAACTAATCCCATCAGGGAATGGCCCTCCCTTCATGGATGATTATATATTGATGGTGTGGGAATCTAAAGAGACAAGATATTACCCATGTGTTGTATGATTTTTAAAACTAAACATGTGGTGCGTCATAGAAACCTGTTCTATTGTAAGATATCACACAAACATGTAAATCATACACATGAAATGAAAAAATCTCACTAAAAATTACATTGGTCAAAGTTTTTAAATAATAACTTTTATTGATATATATATTAGTCAAAATTCATACACACCAGTTGATCAGATTACCTTCATTTGGTATTATGATGCTAGTAATCCAATGAATTTTGTCTCATTATTTATTTAGTATCAACAATTGAGATTGTTTAACATAATATAACTAAAAGATTCATATAATTTACATCCTAGTAGAAATAATATCACATAAAAATTTAATCATAGGATAATTTAATAGCATACATTTATTTCATCAAATGTATGAATGAATCTCACATTATTATCTATCCCATAATAGAAATAATGACTACAATCTATACCATCCAGGTAAAACACACATTTAATTGAACTTTATTGTTGAGTGTGGAACCCTTTGGGGATATCACATGACCATGGTGGAACATTTTGGGATCTTAGAGATCTCCACAAATGTGGGAAGTGCATTTTTACCCACTCCACTTTTTATAGAACCTTGCTTCCATATGAGTGGAATATTCTTAGATATTTCTAATTTCTATGTCTTCTTTATTTTTTGGAGTGAGTTGTTAGATATCTATTTTTCATGTTGAATTTCATACTTTATGGAGTTAAATTTCATCTCCTTGAAATTTTTGAGAGCCTTTTGTGGATATGAGGATGGCATGTTCCTCCTTAAGTGAGCTTTTAGAAAATCATGACTAGGTGGAGGATGGGTGTCTTCTTGAGGATAATGCTTATCTTGTATAAGTATTACATAATTCTCCTTCTTTGGTGGGTTTTCTCCTCATTTTATATATATAAAAGTGTTGTGTTAATTTGGATAGTGATGTATTTATTTTCAAGTTATGGTATAGCAGCTTGTGGTATGTCTTTATATAGGTACAAGTATAGTAGAGCATGTCTGTAGAATTGTTGACAGATTTGAAATTTGGATTAGCATTTCACAGAATTTTTATCTAAATTCTAGAATATATATTCTATCTCTATGAGAGGTTCTCTTTGGAGAGTTTGTATTCTTGTTTTGTTACAGTTTTATTGAGGACTTTCTTAGTAGATGTAGCCCATATTTGGTGAACCATAGTATATCTATGTTATGGTATTTATTGTTGTTTTTATTTATTAAATTAATGTTTTCAATTACTTTGATTTGAGGAATTGATTCCATGATGTAATAGTGAAAAATTAAATTTGATTTTACATATTTAAATTCTGATTTTATGTAGATTAAATCTTGTTTGAATTCATTTAATTCCTAGAAACTAGTATCAAAGCTTTGGTGGTATTTTTTGTTGAAGTGGTAAATCATAGGAAAAGTTAATAGCTTGAGCAGGAGATATGGGAGAAGAGATCAGATTTAGAGTTGATAAATTTGATGGAAATTTTTTTGGTTTTTTAAAAATGAAAATGGAAGATTACTTTTATCAGAAGGAACTTTAACTCACCTTTGAGGGGAAAGGAGGACAACCTATAGCCATGAGTGATGAAAATAAGACATTACTTGATAGAAAGGCATTGGGGGCCATATCTTTATGCCTTTCATCTTCTATTTCATTCAACATTTTAGATGATAAATCTTCAAAGGATCCCATGGATAAACTTGGAAAGTTGTATGAGAAACCCTCTACCTCCAATAAAAAATTTCTTATGAAAATATTGTCTAATATGAAAATGTCTAAGAATGGTTCTATTTATACTTATCTAAATGATTTTTATACATTTTTAAGTTTATTAACTTCTATTGGAATTAAGTTTTATGATGAATTTAGAGATTTCCTGAGTCTGTGTTCTTTGCTTGATAGATGAGATAAATTGGTTATGGTTGTGAGTAATGTAGTCCTTGCCAAGGGAAGCTAAAATTTTGAGTATGTTGTAGGTGTGATTATTAGCAATAATATGAAAAGAAAGAGCACTGGTGAATCATATTCAAGGAATGATTTATCTTTCGCAACTAGAGGGAAGCAAAAATACAAGAGCAAATGAAACTATGGAAATTCAAAGGGTAGATCTAAATCCAGATCTAGAGCTAAGATGACATGTTGGCATTGTGGGAAGAGTGGACACTCAAAGAAATATTTTTGGTCACTTAAAGATAAGAATGCCAACAAAGAGGAAACAAATTAGGTAAATGTGACATTAGGTAAATCATGTCAAGATGCCCTAATTCTTTTTTTGGATTATTTTTCTGAGTCTTGGGTATTAGATTCAGGGGCTTCTTTTCATGTCATCCCACATAGGCATTATTTTACTAATTATGTTCAAGAAAATTTGGGACTTGTTTATATTTTGATGATGAATGATGTGAGATAGTATGAAAGGTTGTGTTTAGGTCAAAATGTAGAATGGGAACACGTGGCTACTTAAGGATATCAGACATGTTCCTATGTTGAGACAAAATCTAGTTTCAATGGGGTAATTGGGTAGTGAGGGCTATTCGGTAATGTTTACTACACATTCTTGCAAAGTTACTAAAGGTGCTCCTAGAGTTGTAAGAGGTAATAAAATTGGTAATTTATATTTGACTAGTAGTGTTTATTCTTGTGATTTATTTTTTACAAATGGAAATGTAACTAGGTGGCACTATAGGCTCAGTCATATGAGCCATAAGGGCATGGAGATCTTAAAAGACAAGTTATCTAGATTAAAAGATATTTATTTAGACTTATGTGAGGATTGTGTGTATGGGAAACATAAGTGGTTAAGTTCCTAAAATTTGGACCCATAAAGAAAGAGCATAAGTTAGAGTTGGTACATTCAAATGTATGGGTACCAACTCAGGCATCTTATATTAGTGGTTCCAATTATTATGTCACTTTTATTAATGATGCAACTAATAAAGTTTGGGTTTATTTCATTAAAAGTAAATATGATGTATTTGACACTTTTAAGAAGTGGAAAGACTTTTTTGAGAATGAAATAGGTCTGAAGGTGAAATGTCTTACATCAGATAATGGAGGTGATTATTGTATTAATTATTTCTTTGATTCTTGTTCTAATAAGGGAATCCATAGGCAAAGGATGGTTCCAAGAACTCCATATCATAATGGGGTATCTGAAAGGATGAATATAATAATATGGAATATGTTAATATTATTAGGTTACATGTAGGGTTGCCTTTACAGTTTTGGGTAAAAGTAGTTAATATGATAGTTTATTTGATTAACAGAGGACCTTCAATACATTTGGATGGAGGCATTTCTGAACAAGCTTAGTCTGGTAAAAATTTTGATGATTCTTTTCTTAGAGTGTTTGGATGTGAGGCTTTTACTCTTGTTAAGAAAGAGGATAGGACCAAGTTAGAGGCAAAATTAAAAAAATGCACATTTATTGGTTGTGGTGAGTGTTGACCAAATTTGAATATTAGGTCAAATTTGGGTACCCCTAGGTAAAAGCTTTATTTTTATATGTTTTATGGGTCTAATACATATGTCACAGGATGTTTTATAGGTTAAATAATGTCATTTGATGTTATACTAACCTTGGTCCTTAGTCATTTTATCCCTTTTAGTCATTTTGAGGTTAGAAAATGTGCATTTAATGACTTTTATAGATTTATTAGGAAGTGAGAAGGTTATATAATTTTATGTCACATCACATGTGTTCTTAGAGTTCTTAATCAATTGACACAACTAAAAAGTGGTAGGTTCATCAGAATAAAAGGTAATTTTCTTGAGAAAGGAGAAGAAAATGGCACTTGTACGGCCCATGGGGAAGTGTGCCACATGGGAAAATATCATGGAATGTCTCTTAATATTTCTCACACTCATTAAAATATTTTATTTTCTCTATAAGTGTCATTTTTTTCTTCAAACCATTTTACTCCATCTTTGTTTTTCTAAACATGTAGAAGTGACCTTCAAGTCTTTGCTCAATATGGATAGCTAAAGAGTTTCAAGATAAATGCTTTTAGGAGGTTGTATAAAAATTATATATCTTAATTTAAATATAAATATTTTTAATAATGGTGGTTTTTACTTCATGAACCATCCTTATGAAGTTGACTGTACTTTTTTACCTATTATTTTGTGTGCCCTATGGGTTTTGCCTTAGTTTGAGTAACTCTATATAATATACTTGCTAATATTGCTTATAGATGATTTTTAATATGTCCCCTTATTTATAAAATTGTTTTTTCATGTTTAAAGGTGTTTGGATTAGTCAAGTAGCTCAAAGTTGCAAGAAGATACACCTTTCTGAGGTGTAAGCAGTTTTCACCATTTTTAGGAACTTCATACTTGTTCATGGCTTCAAGGGGTTATTTTAAGTTAATTTACATGTTTAAAAATTTATATTTATCTCTTTTCACCTTATAATTCAATTATCTATAAAACACTTCATGAGATTTTATTCAAAAGGATCTTGTAGCTTGTTTACCCTATCACTATCACACACAATCAGTCTTGGTAAATCACATGTTTGAAACCTACATGGCATGTCCATATAGGTATGTTGAAGGTTTTTGAGGCAATTTTTATCCTTTATAATCTTTAATTATGGTGATTCAATCCTTTATTTGATGCAAGAAAGAGAGATTATGATGTCATGTGAAACATTTGCATTCATTTTACCATTGGTAGGTGCCTACAAGAGTTTTCAAGCATTGAAATGTGATATAAAAACTTTCCTCAAGTTATTCAGACCATGATATATATATATATATATATATATATATATATATATATATATATATATATATATATATATATATATATATATATATATATATATATATATTGAAAGAGCATGTATATTGGTCATGAGGTCAAGATAATTCTTGTTTCCTACATTTCCAACTTACTACCTATATATGGGAGAATGGCCACCTACAAGTGACAATACAGATAGCAAGAGCCATGAGAGAGAGGTTGAAACATGTGAAACAACCTTCCTTGAAGTATTGATGTAATAAAAAGAGAATGGATGATTTTTTTGAGAAGATAAGTTGGAAAATGTAGGTTAGAAACTACCTCTAAGGACTCGATGATTCTATTCAGGCCCACCTTCCCAAAAATGCAAAAATAAAGGTCCCAAGTGTTTTTGAATATCCTATAACATGTCTACCATAGAGAGTTGGAGCATATAGATAGGTTAAATTTTAATCCTATATCATAGAAAATATCCATTAAAGTTTAGGAGAGAGGATGGAAAATGAATATTAGTTTTTAGATGGCTCAAACTTGTCAATTTATGCACTGATAGTAGGCAGTGAAACCTACAGGTCTGAGTCTAAAAGGGACTTTTTTCACCCAAAGTTGAACAATAGATTATTAACCATGTTATTAATGTTTAAAATGGTTTAAATGGGTAATCATTACTTAAGAGACCATCTAAGAGAGGATATGCATTGTCTTTTGCTTCCTAGACCACTCTCAGTCTAGATATGTTACCAAAAAGCCCACCTACAGGCAGATAATGAACTATGCTTGGTGTTTTAGTGATATTTGAGCCCATATAAGGTGAATTATAGTATGATTATATACTAGGTGATCTAATTCTCATTAAAGTTCTTAAAACACTATGACTAATCTCATTGAATTTAATAAATGCACCTATAGGGGTCATTAAGGTAGAGTATCTCAATCAATAGAGGGGTTTCAATTTGTGAACCAAAAGTGCATATGAAGGGTATAGATAGGTTAAAATGATGAATAAAGTTTTTATAACATTAATTATTACCAATATTATATCCATAATCTATAAACAATGTAAAATAACTTACATTGACCTCTCAAAATCCTAGTATGCACCTATAGTCAACTATGTTTGACTATCTAAGATAGTGAACATAATAGTAGTGTTTTGGTGTGTGAATGACCAAAAAATGAAACACATAGACATAAAAAAATGTAAATTTATTCAATGTTATTGAAACTAAGTTTATAAACACCTCTTCTAAGCTAATTCATGCATAGTTACCAACAGGTGCCCTTCCCATGCACAAAAAAGCATGGTCAGTCAAAGTGACACTCAATCTTGAGAAGTCTAATGTATGGAAAGGTATATGGAACATTTGAGTTATATGAGAGAATGGGAACACTTATATAATAGTAAAATTTATCTCATGTAACCATCATGAGTTAGAAACAAACAAAAAAAGGACTAAAAACCTATATCATATAGTCTACAGTCCTAAATCCTTCTGACAATCTCTTCACATAAGTCTATTTTAAGCTTTAGAAGAATTAAGAGGTATTTTGACATGATTAGGCGATAATTTTTTATGTAAATGTATATATAACTTGGATAAAACTCTAAAATATTCACATTCATCAAATGAAATAGGGGAGTTCCCTCTATTTTGTCTCATATAAAGGGTACTCCTCTTATGAGCAAACTAATAGGTTTCAGAGAAAGTGAGTGATAAGATGAGCCAAGATTTGATTGAAACCTTAAAATAAGTTTGTGAAGTTATAAAACACCTAGGGTAACATGATAAGTACTTCACATAGGAAATTATGAAACCAAATAGGGTGTTTAAGACCCTCAAAAGTGTAAACAGGCTCATGAGGCATGGTTATGCCTAAAGGCCAAACAAGAAGTCACTTTCAATTATATATCTAAGTATACTTTATAATTGATTGTGACATGTCTATGGGATCATATTATATGTGTTTTTATCTATTTAGAGGCAATTAAAACCATCAAAAGTCATTTTGAGCTCTAAGGTGTAGTCAAACCTATTAGGGAAGGTTCAAGCCAAAGACCAATTAAGGGGTCATTCAGAATCCTAACATGAGATGGGAATTTCCATGAATTTGATAATGTATATGGGGAAATAATATATGTTTTAAAACTATTTATATGCAAATGAAACCCTGAGGAAGCCATTTTTGGCTCAAAAACTAACAATATCTATAGGAAATGGAGGAAAAGGATCGATAGGGTAAGTTTGAACACTCAAAACTCTCTTGATGTTTTTAATGGGAGATATATATGTTAAATTATGTTGATTAAGGTATTTAAATATGAATTTGTATAATTTTTTTTCAATTTGGATGTCCCATATTTATGAACAAACATTAAGAGTGGAAACAAGCTAAAACCCTTGCAAACCCTTGCCACTGACCAATTTGGAGAAATGGATTTGGATAGATACTCTAATAGACTAGTTTTATTATTATGATGATTGTAACTTTCAAATGAATCTCTCAATATAATCCCCATGCTTTTTGGATGTATGAACTTATATGAACAAGGTGATAATAGGGTATTTTTTTACCATTTTGTGTGTTTTTTAGGATACAAGAGGTTTCAAGAGGTAAAACAAAGTTTTGGGAGAATATTCAGAATTTTTATAACTATATATGATAATTTAATTATAATAAACAATTCCTAAGTGTCAAAACTAGAGCTCTCATCTCAACCAGTCAAAACTAACATAGTGGACAAGCTAGTGAGAAGGGTGGAGATCTTCAAGTGAGGATATTTTAAGGTGTCCCTAATGATTATAATTCCATGAAGGGTATTTATAGGTTTCATCCACTCACTCACATGTGTTTTCATGAGAAACTAATTCCTTTTTGGAATTCAAGTGTGTAGGGTGCATGAAAGAGGAGTTTTCTTGGTAGTAGATGATGATATCTCATTTTAGGCTAATTACAAAGAATTAAAACTAAAACCAACACATGGAAATGCATGTATAAAATACATAACCTTAATTAAAATCATCATACCTATCTCTAACCAGTTTTGAGATGTTTAAATAGGTCCAAATCATGAAGGCAATTTTTTGAGCCAGAATGAGGAATCTTATGCAACTTTGCAAGAATTTGATGACTTAGATGGGCACTTGGGCTTCCTAAACTTTCATTGTTCATCCAATATCCTCTTATCATACACAATTAACTTATTTTACTATCTTTACAATTGTATTTTTTACCCTTTAACTTCTCTCTTCTCTCTTCTCTCTTCTCTTTTCTCTCTCAAGTTTTATAAGAGCTAGCCATTTTGGCCATCGTAATCTATGCTCCACCTGAGTATGGTGAAGCCCTACTCATTTTCATACCATTTGATTAATAATAGTAAATTTTTTTACCTCTTAATTACTATTCATAAGTTTTTTTTCTTGGATGATGAATCTTACTTAGTGAAGACTATGGATTCCTTAGCATGTTATCTCATTCTTTCACCCTATTTGTAGTTGGAAAGATTCTCCTTACAAGGCATGTGAAATATTCTAAGAAATTTCACGGATTGATTGAGTTATTATGTTCATTATTTCCCTTTAAGCCTATTATATATTCCTCCTAACTTTTCACATTCATCCATAATCTCATAATGTAACATTGATGTGAGAAGATGTAGATTACAGAAGTGTATGTTTAGTTTATCATTTGTTCTCATGTGTAACATGTTGTTGGTTATAAGTCATCAATATATTTGGTGTATCACCTCCCTTAGTATATTTTTATTTTATATATCTCTCTCCCTTTCCCCCATAATTTTAGGTGTAGTTGCAATCAAAAGTGGTACATCAAGGGAGCTAGCCCTATCTAAAGATTCACTTCATCTTTAGGCTATCGACAAGCCTGGAGGTGTTTCCATTGTTCTAATTGGATGAGGATAGATTATTCATCTCCTAAAAGGGTGTAAATCTTAGTGAAAATAGTGAGGATGACTTTGGTTTCCATTTATGGAGTATTAGAGATAAAAAAATATTTTAGTCTAGAGATGAATTTTTTAATGAAATAGTCATGTATAATAATCAGTTGCGAGAATAGGAATAGGAACATGAACAAAAAGAATACATAGTATTGGATGACATTTTAAATGGTAAAGTATCCAATTAATTAGTTTAGGAACCTTCTACACAAGGACCCAAAACTCCTATGGTAAGAAGGTCTTCTAGGGTAAGAAGACCACCTGAACATTTTTCTCCTTTGAATTAATTATTACTTACTAGCAATGGAAAACTAGTGTGTTATGAGGAAGCAATTCAGGTAGATTCTAGAAAGAAGTGGGAGTAACCAATGGATGAGGATCATATATCTCTCATGGATAACAAAATTTGGGATTTGGTAAGGATACCTAAGGGAAAGAGTGCATTTACAAACAAGTGGTTATTTAGAGTAAAAGAAGAGGATGAAGGGAGAAAAAGGTATAAGGCTAGGATGGTGGTCAATGGGTTTGCACAAAAATCAGGTATTGATTTTGATGATATTTTTCTCTTATTTTAAAAATGAATTCTATTAGGACTATTCTTGGTTTAGTTATAGTTGAGGATTTTCACTTAGAATAGTTAGATGTGAAAACTATTTTTATTCATCATGATTTGGATGAAGAGTTGTATATGAAGTAACCATAGGGATATGAGGTCAAAGGGAAGGATAACTATATGTGAAAACTAAAGAAGAGATTTTATGGCCTGAAACAAGATCCATAATAATGGTATAATAATTTTTTTTTGTTTTATGTTGGAACAAGGTTATTGAAAGTTTTAATTTTGACTATTGCATGTACATAAAACATTTTGATGATGGTTATTTTATTATATTATGATTTTATATGGATGACATGTTAATTATAGGAAAGAATATACATCATATTCATATACTCAATAAATATCTTAGTGACTCATTTTTATGAAGGATTTAGGTGTTTTGAAGCAAATCCTTGATATAAGGATTAATCATGACAAAAAGGAGAGGAAGTTAATTTTATCATAATCAGAGTATGTGAAAAAAGCCTTGGAAAGGTTTATCATGTTGGATGCTAAATTTGTTGGTACTTCTTTTGAAATTAACTTTAATTATCAAAGGAGTAGTGTCCCATGATAGATAATTAAAATATTAAGATATCCAAGGTACCTTACTCATCAGTACTTGGTAACTTGATGTATATCATGGTTTGTACTAGGTCAAATATTGCCCAAGTAGTGGGAGTTATGAGTAGGTATATGAGTGATCCTAGTTATGAGCATTGGCAAGAAGTGAAATAAATTCTTCATTATTTTAGAGGAACAATTGATGTTGCATTATGTTATGGTGTATTAGATACCACTTTTTATGGTTATGTGGACGTAGATATGGCATGGGATATTGATAGTAGGAGAATTATGACATGTTATATATTTATTGTTGGAGATACAATGGTTAATTGGATTTATAGGATACATAAGGTTATGGATTTGTCAACCATAGAGGTAGATTATGTTTCTACCATAGAGGCTATCAAGGAAATTATTTGGTTATTGTAGTTATTTTGAGAGTTAGGGCATGAAAACGAAGTTAGGAGACTACACAGTGATAATTAGAGTTCTATTCATTTGGCAAAGAACCCCACTTTCCACTCGAGGATAAAACACATTCAATAATGTTATTACTTCATTAGGATATCTTTGAAGGAGAGTTTGGTGAATATGGAGAAGATTCATACTATCCATAATCATGTGGATATGATGACCAAGGTGGTCATATTGGACAAGTTGAGAATATGTCAGATTTGGTTGTTCTTAGTGGTCATGGAGTAGTGATACATTTTGTTTAGGAGAAATGGTCTCCAAGTGGAAGATTGTGAGTGTGGATCCCTTTAATGATATCACATGACCATGGTGGAACATTTTGGGGGCTTAGAGAGCTCCATAAATGTGAGGATCACATTTTTCCCCACTCCACATTTTATGGAACCTTGCTTCCATGCGAGTGGAATATTCTTAGATATTTTTAATTTCTATGTCTTCCTTGTTTTATGGAGTGATTTGTTAGATATTTATTTTCCATGTTGACTTCCATGTTTTTCTGAGTTAGTTGTCATCTCCTTGAAATTTGTGAGAGCCTTTTGTGGAGGAGAGATGAGGATGGTGTGTTCCTCTTTAGGTGGGATTTTGGATAAGCATGACTAGGTGGAGGATGGGTGTCTTCTTGAGGATAGTGCTTATCTTGGATAAGTATTGCACAATTTTCCTTCTTTGGTTTGTTTTCTCCACATTTTGTATGTGTGTGTGTGTGTGTGTGTGTGTGTGTGTGTGTGTGTGTGTGTGTGTGTGTGTGTGTGTGTGTGTGTGTGTGTGTGTGTGTGTGTGTGTGTGTGTGTGTGTGTGTGTGTGTGTGTATTTATAGGGTGTGGTATATCTTATTTTGGTATGTGTTTATACAATTATAGGTATGGCTGAGCATGTGTGTATAATTGTTGATAAATTTCAGATTTGCATTAGCAATTCAGAGAATTATTGTGTGAATTTTAGAGGAGATATTCCATCTCTATGAGAGGTTATCTTTGGAGAGTTTTTTACTCTTATTTTATTATAATTTTATTGAGGGATTTATTTGTGGATGTATCCCACATTGGGTGAACCACAGTATATCTATGTTATGTTATTTATTGGTTTTTTTTCTCCATTAATGCTTTCAATTACTATGATTTCAGGAATTGATTCCATGATGCAATAGTGAATAATTAAATCTGATTTTACACATTTTAAGTTATGATTTTATGTGGATTAAATATAGTTTGAATTAATTTAATTCCTAACAATTGGTAATAGATATTTGGTGGTGTTTTTTCTAGAGTGGTAAATCATAGGAAAGGTTAATAGCTTGAGTGGGAGCTATGGGAGAAGAGATCAGATTTAGAGTTGAGAAATTTGATGGCAAAAATTTTGGTTTGTGTAAAATGAAAATGGAAGATTAATTGTATTATAAATAACTTTAACTCTCCTTAGAGGGGAAAGGAAGATAACCTATAGACATGAGTGATGCAGATTGGACATTACTTGATAGGAAGGCATTGGGAGCCATATAGTTATGCCTTTCATCTTATTTTACATTCAACATTTCAAATGATAAATCTACAAAGGATCTCATGGATAAACTTAGAAAGTTGTATGAGAATCCCTCTACCTTAAATAAAAATTTTCTTATGAAAAGAATGTTTAATATGAAAATGTCTGAGAATGGTTCTATTGCTAGTCATCTAAATGATTTTAATATGGTTGTAAGTATGCTCAATTCTATTGGAATTAGGTTTGATAATGAAGTTAGATCTTTATCAGTTTTTTTTCTTTGCCTTATAGTTGGCATAGCTTGGTTATGGATGTGTGAGTAATGCAATCTATGCCAAGGGAAGTTTAAATTTTGAGGATGTTATAGGTGTGATTCTTAGTGAGGAAATGTGAAGAGATATCACTAGTGAATCATATTCAAGGAATGGTTTATATATTGAAGCTAGAGAGAGGCAAAAGGACAAAAGGAATGGAAACTTTGGAAAGTCAAAGGGTATATCTAAATCTAGATCTAGAGCTAAGATGATATGCTGGCATTGTGGGAAGAGTGGACACTCAAAGGATTGTTGGTCACTTCAGGATAAGAATGCCAACAAAGAGGAAACAAATGAGGAAAATGTGACATCAGGTAAATCATGTTAGGATGCCTTAATTTTTTCTTTGTATAATTTTTCTAAGTATTGGGTATTAGATTCAAGGATTTCTTTTTATGCCACTCCACATAAGCATTATTTTACTAATTAGGTTCAATAAAATTTGGGACAAATTTATCTTAGTGATGATGAAACATGTGAGATAGTAGGGAAAGGTTATATTCAGGTGAAAATGTAGAATGAGAACACATGGCTTCTTTAGGATGTCAAACATTTTCCTACGTTGAGACAAAATATGGTTTTAGTGGGGTAATTAGGCATTAAGGGTTATTTGGTGATGTTTACTATAGATTCTTGGAAAGTTACCAAAGGTGTTCTTGTGGTTTTAAGAGGTAAGAAAGTTAGTAATTTATATTTTACTAGTAGTGTTGATTCTTGTGATTTAGTTTCTACAGATGGAAATGCAACTATGTAGCACTACAGGGTTGATCTATGAGCCATAAGGGCATGAATATCTTAAAAAAAAGTTGCCTAAATTAAAAGATATTTGTTTAGACTTATATGAGGATTATGTGTATGGGAAACGAAAGTGAGTTAAGTTCCTAAAATTTGGACCCACAAAGAAAGAACATAAGTTAGAGTTGGTTTATTCAAATGTATGGGGACTAATTAAGGTATCTTCTATTTGTGGTTCTAATTATTATCACTTTTATTGATGTTGTAACTAGGAAAGTTTGGGATTATTATATTAGAATGAAATATGATGTATTTGACACTTTTTAGAAGTGGAAATCCTTGGTTGAGAATGAAAAAGTTCTCAAATTCAAATGTCTCAAATCAAATAATGGAGGTGAGTATTGTAGTACTATTTTCTTTGATTATTGTTCTAAAAATGGAATCTATAGGCAAAAGATGGTTCTAGTAACTCCATATCATCATGGGGTATTTGTAAGGATGATAGAGCAATAATGGAATATGAGATTACATGCAAAGTTACATGTACAGTTTTGGGTAGAAACATTTAGCATGGTAGTTTATCTTATTAATAGAGGACCTTCAATGCATTTGGATGGAGGCATTTCTGAAAAATCTTAGTCTAGTAATAATTTTGATTATTATTTTCTTAGAGTATTTATATTTGAGGCTTTTTCTCCTTTTAAGAAAGAGGATAGGACCAAGTTAGAGGCAAAATTAGAAAAATGCACATTTATTTGTTATGGTGAGGATGACTTTGGTTTTTATTTATGGATCATTAGAGATAAGAAAATATTTTTGTCTAGAGATGTAAACATTAATGAAAAAGTCATGTATAAGAATTAGTTGCATGAATAGGAATATAATCATGAAAAAAAAATACATAGTATTGGATGACATTATGGATGACAAAGTATCTAATGAATTAGTTCAAGAACCTTCTACAAAAGGACCCCAAACTCCTATGGTAAGAAGGTCTTCTAGGGTAAGAATATCACCTAAATGTTTTTCTCCTTCTTTAAATTATTTATTATTCACTGACAATGGAGAACCAATGTGTTATGAGAATCAATGCAGGTAGATGCCAGAAAGAAATGGGAGCAAACCATGGATGAGTAACATAGATCTCTCATGGAAAACCAAACATGGGATTTGGTAAGGCTACCCAAGGAAATATGTGTATTGCCAAAAAAGCGGTTATTCAAAGTAAAATAAGAGGATGAAGGGAGAAAAAGATATAAGGCCAAGATGGTGTTCAAGGGGTTTGTACAAAAATTAGGTATTGATTTTAATGTGATTTTTTCTCCTATTGTAAAAATGACTTCTATTAGGATTGTTCTTGCTTTATTTGTAGTTGAGGATTTTCACTTAGAATAGTTAGATGTGGAAACTAATTTCTTCATCATGATTTGGATGAAGAGTTGTATATGAAGTAGCTATATGGATATGAGGTCAAAGGGAAGGAGAACTATGTGTGCAGACTAAATAAGAGCTTGTATAGCCTAAAACAAACCCCATAAAAATGGTATAAGAAATTTGATTGTTTTATGTTGAAACAAGGTTATCAAAGGTGTAATTCTGACCATTACATGTACATCAAAAAATTTTATGATGGTTCTTTTATTATATTATGCATGTATATGGGTGACATGTTAGTTATAGGAACAAACATACTCAAGAAATATCTTAGTGACTCTTTTTTTATGAAGGATTTGGTGCTACAAAGCAAATCCTTGGTATGAGGATTACTCATGATAGAAAGGATAGGAATCTCATTTTATCCCAATTAGAGTATGTGAAGAATGTCCAAGAAAGGTTTAACATGTTTGATGCTAATCTATTGGTACTCCTTTGGTAGGCCACTTTAGATTATCAAAGGAGCAGTATCCCAAGATAGAGGTTGAAAAGATTAAGATGTCTAAGGTACCTTAATCATCGATAGTTGGTAGCTTGATGTATGCCATGGTTTGTACTAGGCCAAATTTTACCCTAGCAGTAAGATTTATGAGAAGAGATATGAGTGATCTTGGTTATGAGCATTGACAAGCAATGAAATGGATTCTTCAATATTTGAGAGGAACCATTGATGTTGCATTATGTTATGTTGGATCAGATACCACTTTTCATGGTTATGTGGACTTAGATATGGTAGGGGATATTGATAGTAGGATAAGTATGATAGGTTATATATTTAATGTTGGAGATATAGTGGTAAGTTGGATTTATAAGATATAGAAGGTTGTGGCTTTGTCAACCATAAAGGTAGAGTATGTTGCTTCCACAAAGGCTAGTAAGGAGATGATTTGGTTAAATTATTTTTTTCATGAGTTGGGGCATGAGCAAGAAGTTGGTAGATACATAGTGATAGTTAAATGTTATTTGGCAAATAACTCCACTTTCCACTCAAGAATGAAACACATTCAGTTACATTATCACTTCATCAGGATATCTTTGAAGGTGAATTTGGTGAAGCTGGAGAAGATTCATGATAGACATAATACTATGGATATGATGACAAAGGTGGTCACATTTGACAAGTTGAGACTATGTTCATATTTGGTTGGCCTTAGTGGTCATGGAGTAGTGATAGATTATGTTCAGGAGAAATGATCTCAAAGTGGGAGATTGCTGAGTGTGGATCCCTTTAGGGCTATCACATGACCATGGTAGAACATTTTGGGGGATCAAAGAGATCCACAAATATGGGGAGTGAATTTTTACCCACTCCATGTTTTATGGAACCTTACCTCCATGTGAGTGGAATTTCTTAGATATTTCTTATTTCTATGTCTTCCTTGTTTTGTGGAGTGAGTTGTTATATATCTATTTTCCATGTTGACTTCCATGTTTTATGGAAGTGGGATTGACTTCT